>CAJQTV010000055.1:1415000-1521039 GCA_907163055.1 Formica aquilonia x Formica polyctena | reverse complement strand
CGAGAAGCGTTTTTCCCAAAAATTTTTCCCTTGATGTGTTATAAATTTTTCAAAAAATTCCCCTTTACAGGACGAATTAATTTGTTCCGAACGAAGGAAATTTGCGTACATACAAATCTCACTTACGGGAAACGAATAAGTTTTTCCCGAACGAAGGAAATTTGGAAATAGCGATCTTACTCTGTGACCCGGGGAAAAAACGTTGTTCCCAATTTCCTTGTTGTTTAAAAAATTTTTCGGAAAAAACCCCTTAAAAGGGACGTAATAAGTTTTTCCCGAACGAAGGAAACACTTTCATTTTTTTAACGTCAATTTTTTTGCGCTTCATATTTTTTGAATTTAATTATTTTTAGCTTTAAATCTTTTTGCATTAAATTTTTTTGTATTTATATATTTAACCTTAATTTTTGAATTTTTTTTTAACTTCAAATTTTTTAATTTTCGAGATTTAATTTTTTGTGTCTTATATTTTCTTTTCTTGAATATACGTTTAAGTATATTTGAATTAAATAAATATGAATAATTATTTAGATATAAATAATTTATTATTTGTATATATGTATATAAATATTTTAAAAATATATAAATAATTATACATTTGTACGATCAATTTTAAGTTTTACACCCTCTCTTATGCCATATATATATATGTATATTTTATTGCATTTTATTTGCTTCTGCAAATAGAATAGAATGAAATGTTAAATAGATAAAAGAATGCAAAATTTCACAATTTTTATATTTTTTGCATCTTACATTAAATAGATCTATTTTAATTATAGAAAGCAATTCAACTAAATATTATGCATTATATTTTCCTAAATTTACTTAGCGTGATTTTTTGATTTCACTTCTTTTTGATGCTAATATTTTAAATTGTTTTCCCGTGTTATTAATATAGATAAAATGTAATTTATAAATATTATATAATTATTAAGAAGATATTTTTGGTGGCGACAAATTTTTGTAAAATAAATATAATTTTTGAGAAGATATTTTTGATGGCAATTAATTTTTGTAAAGGACTATTTTGGCTGGAGAAAGATATACTTAGCGCTTTTTTTTTACATCTGTGATGTCTTTTTTAGACGTATTATTGTTATTACATATTTAGTATCATATAAAGTATAAGAAATCACACAAATAAGTTTATTCGAAGTATTATTTATTTGAAGAGTATTGTTAATTTGAAGAGTTCTAATTTTAGATTAACTAGTAATAAGATTTTAGAATTAACTAATAATAAATTATATTAGGGTGTCCCATAAGTTTCTTCCGCGCCACGCTATGAATGAGTCTGACTGGCTATGCTTATATAAACATGCAGGCTTATCTCTTAGCCGTTTATGGCATCGGTTTCAGTCGTCCCAGAGCTCTTTCAAAGTACGTTTCGTTGGTGACAAAGCCTCTTTTAAAATTTTTTCTACCCAGTTCAATATGGAGAACCAAAAGAAGCATTTACGGCATGTTATGCTTCATTGCTTTAAAAAAGGCAATAGTGCAAAGGACACTGCAGACGAGATTTGCACCGTTTACGGGAGTGGTACTACGACCATTAGGACCGTCCGCAATTGGTTTAAGAAATTTAGAGCCGGCAATTTTGATTTGCAAGATGAAGACCGCAGCGGCCGCCCAGTAACGACGGATGCGGACCTTATCAAGACTGTGCTCGCTGAAAATCCGCGATATAGTGTGCGCGAGATAGTGGATGACACTAACATTCCCAAGACAACGGTACATAAGCATTTGATCAAGATGGGATATGCAAATCGGTATGAAGTTTGGGTTCCACACCTATTGACGGAGACCGGCCTTATGAACCGCGTCTCTACGTGCGATTTGCTTCTTCAGCGACATGAAAGAAATCCTTTCTTAAAGAGTCTTGTCACTGGAGACGAGACTTGGATTTTGTATCAAAATGTGTCTCGAAAACGCACTTGGTCCAAGGAAAATAGACCTTCAACTGTTGCGAAGCCTGGACTTCATCCGAAGAAGGTTCTTTTATCCATTTGGTGGGACTGGAAAGGTGTAGTGTACTACGAGCTCCTTCCTCAAGGTGAAACGATCAATGCTGACAAATATTGTAATCAACTTGATCAACTGAAAGCCGCCATAGCAGAGAAACGGCCAGAACTGGCGAACCGACGAGGAGTCGTTTTCCATCACGACAACGCAAGACCGCATGTTGCAATGGTCGTGAGACAAAAATTATTACAGTTCGATTGGGACGTTCTACCTCATCCTCCGTACTCCCCAGACCTTGCTCCTTCCGATTATTACTTGTTCCTCTCCTTAAAAAATTCTCTCCGTGGTAAATCTTTCAAATCCATAAGCGAAATAAAAACGCACACAGATGAATATTTTGCAAGTAAGCCTCAACAATTTTGGAAAGAGGGCATAATGAGGCTTCCTGAGAGATGGAAGAAGGTTATAGAATAGAACGGTTCATATATAACACAATAAATCAACCTCAAACAACAAATATCGTGTATTCATTTCGCATCAAAAAAAGGGAAGAAACTTATGGGACAACCTAATACTTTCTTATTACACTAATTATTAATTGCATATTTTATAAGAGCAGTCGGGAGACGCCAAGCTAGTGAATGTGTGTGTAAGCGTTTGCGTGTACATGCGTGCGGATGCGTGTGTGTGTGTGAGTACGTATGCGTGTGTGCGCGCATGCGCGCACGTGTAACGAATCTAACTTGGCGTCTCCCATAGACATAGTATATCTAGACCGAGTGTTGAGGAGTGGGGGCCGATGCCCACGTAGAAAAGGACATACTCTGTTTCGTGCCCCTTGCGTTCTCTCTCGCTCGCGCGTAGCATGACGAAAGAGAGCGCTATGCTCTATGCGAGCGAGAGAGAACGCAAGGGGCACGAAACAGAGTATGTCCTTTTCTACGTGGGCATCGGCCCCCACTCCTTAAATAAAGGCAAACGCTCGGTCTAGATATACTATGTCTATGGCGTCTCCCGACTGCTCTTATAAAATATGCAATTAATAATTAGTGTAATAAGAAAGTATAATTTATTATTAGTTAATTCTAAAATCTTATTACTAGTTAATCTAAAATTAGAACTCTTTAAATTAACAATACTCTTCAAATAAATAATACTTCGAATAAACTTATTTGTGTGATTTCTTATACTTTATATGATACTAAATATGTAATAATAATAATATAATAATAGATATTATTTCAAACTTTTCTAAGCAAATTTTTTTATTTGATATATTTTTTTATTTTATTTTTATATTATTTTTTTTTAAATGTTTTTATTGAATCCTATTTAGTATTGTTATAGTTTGCTCCCATGCACATCATACGTCCAGACTTCAAGCTTTTTGCCAATACTATATGACACAATTTTGTTCCAATCAATTTTCGTTCGCAGTTGCACTGTTCGTACTGGCAATTGTCTTCGCAATGCCTTAAAGGTGGTGTCGGACATCATTTGATAGTTTTCGAAAATTGCCGTTTGATTCTTCGACAAACCATATCAAATCTTTCGCTGTTTACTTTTTGTTGGAGATGGGCAGGCTAGGCTCTCCTTTATCTCTTTGCTACTAAATTTCTCTATCTGTTTGTGAAGAAAAGAACAGAATTATAATATTTAATTTAGTTTACATATCTGGTTTCATATGTGCTACTCAATGTTTTTTATATGTGCTAATTAATTGTACTTACTGTCTGTTACTGCCAAATCTCTATAACCCAATATGTTAGCTATAAAAGTATATCGGTCTTCTCGAATCTCGAAAGGATTGATTTCGCTTTATCCTGCAAATAAGCGCTATAATTTAGATAATATTCAGATATAATCAAAAAATATACTTATAAAACAATAAATAAACATGTATAAGCAGATATATATACGAAATTTCAATCTACTTACTCGTTCAAATATAATCTTTAATAACTTTTAACCTTAATTATGACATCGCGATGCTACCGCGTACCGCATCACTTGATACATATCCACACGTTACGTATGCACGCACATACATATTGTCTCTCAAGGCGTATTTGCACACTCAAGCGAATAATTGTACATGAGCGCTGCAAACGCGCCTTGAGGGACAAAATCGGTTTGCGTGTGTGCATACAAGCATACGTACGTGAGAGTCTGAAATATCTTATTTTATTATTATGATAATGATGAAGAACGAAAAGTCACATTTCTGGTATACGATTATCATTCCTCAGGATTGACTGCACCAATCTTATTCAAACTGGTCGCAATCGAAAGCTTGCATCCACATTGTATAAGAAAAGTGCCGTTAGATTTTTGATTAACGGCTAGGTTCCTGAGGAATTTTAATCGAAAGTTTATTAGACGTAAAACTCCGGATAAGCTACTTGGTAGCGTCGCGGTTCCTGTACATAGGCAACATAGGCAAACCGTTGACAAGCCGAAACGTTTTTTTTTATATACTTGGCGTCGCGACGCTACTGCGTCGCTTGATTGCGAACACAATACAGGCCAGATCTTATACATATTAATATTTTGAAACAACATGTTCACAAGATTCGTGATACAATTTGGGCAATATCATCAAAAAATATTTTGGAATATCAAATTAATGATAAGGATATTAATGATTCTACTTTATGGCATATAAGAGGACTTCCAAATGTTGATAATATATCCTGCTATGCTAATGTTTCAATTCAATGTATACTTCATTCTTCTACTCTCAGAAAATTGTTGCTTTGTCTTGAGCATAAAAATATTATAAGAAAATTTATTGATTGTTACATATCAAACGATGAAACTATTAATATAATGGCAATACGCCAATTGGCAGGAGATCAATATCTTGAAAAGATTCAACAAGATGTTAGTCAGTTTATTATACATCTTATTAATAACATAGATAATATAAAGAGTGTAATCGAGCACCAATTAAACATAACTTTACGATGTAAGGTATGCAACTATACAAACACAAAAATTTATACAAATTATATATTATCGCTCCAATTACCCAAAAATTTAAAAAAATCATATACTTTACAAGAATTAATACAATATAATTTTTCACATTGGAATAATGTTGAAAAAATATGTACCAATTGTAATGCTGTCTCTGTATTTGAAAAGACAGATATAATAATAACAGGAAATATTACTATCTTACAGTTATCATTATTTAAAATTAGTGATACAAAAATTATTAAAGTAACAGATTTAAAAATTAAAGCTGTACCTACAAAAAAGATATGTATTGGTGCGAATATATATAAAGTTATTAGTGGAATTTTTCATCAAGGTAAAAATACAACTGATGGACATTATACAAACATAGTACGTGCTAAAGGTACCGAGTGACAATTAATAAATGATTCAAAAGTAGAAAAGTGCAGTTGGCCTCGAAATGCTAAAAACGCATATTTATATCTTGCAGAAAAATTATAGATTTTTACAAAAAGCAATGAGATCATCTAAAAAAAACAAAGGTAAAAGAAATACACCAAGTATATAAAAAAATCCCAACTTGTACGCAAAAAAGTTTAATATTTATCCCTAAAAAAAAACTGTCAAAAAAATTTTTCTTTTAAAAATAATTTTCATAAAAAATAAACTAAAAAATGATTTTCCTTTAAAAAATAACTCAAAAAAATAAAAACCTTTAAAAAATAAAAAATCAAAACTAAATATGAAATCAAGTTAACTAGCCAAGTACATAGAAGCAGTTCAGTTCGTGAGAGTTTGTAATTTGAAATAGTATTTGTTCGATAAAATCAGTCTTGCGTTTATAGAAATATTATAGATTCTCTCGAGAAAATTAAAATGCATTTTATTTTTATTAAAAAATTACACTATTATGTTACCCTCCCAAATAAATATTTTGTATAATATATAAAACAGCACTATTATATTGCGGATTTTATTACAAATAGTAAATCATAAAATTATTCCTTACTGTAATAACGTCGATTACATTAATCACCAATTTCGAATTTAAAAGTGCTCCATGCCAAACTAATTGACTCGTTTTGAAACTAATCATAAGCTTTACCAGATAGGCCCGGAATGAAAAGGATTCAGATTAAAGTGACATATAAAAACTTGGCGTGCCCGAGTCGCATTATAAGTCATATATTTTTATTAATATATTGATAATGATTTCTGATAATTAACATATTGATAATGATTTCTGATAATCTTTTGCAAATCTTTATTTCAGATTGGGCACGCCAAGTATTTGTATGTCACTTTAATCTTAATCCTTTTCATTCCGGGCCTATCTGGTAAAGCTTATGATTAATTTCAAAACGAGTTGATCAGTTTGGCATGGAGCACTTTTAAATTCGAAATTGGTGATTAATGTAACCGACGTTATTACAGTAAGTATTAATTTTATGATTTACTATTTGTAATAAAATCCGCAATATAATTGTGCTGTTTTATATATTATACAAAATATTTATTTGGGAGGGAAACATAAGTGTAATTTTTTAATAAAAATAAAATGCATTTTAATTTTCTCGAGAGAATCTATAATTTTTCTATAAATGCAAGACTGATTTTATCAAACAAATACTATTTCAAATTACAAACTCTCACAAACTGAACTGCTTCTATGTACTTGGCTAGTTAACTTGATTTCATATTTAGTTTTTATTTTTTATTTTTTAAAGGTTTTTATTTTTTAGAGTTATTTTTTAAAGAAAAATCATTTTTTAGTTAATTTTTTATGAAAATTATTTTTAAAGGAAAAATTTTGTTGACAGTTATTTTTTAGGAATAAATATTAAACTTTTTTTGCATACAAGTTGGGATTTTTTTATATACTTGGCGTATTTTTTTTACCTTTGTGAGGTTTTTTTTAGGTGATCATTTTCTCTTGTCGTTATTCTCATTCGTTTTTGCCGTAGTCTCCAGTTCGTTATGAAATGTCTCGCCTCCAATCGTTTTTTCATTCTCGCGGCGGTCAATACTTTAGTGTCTTAAATATTATTCCTTAATTCTTTATTGTTAAGATATTGTGAACATGTGAAAGTGAGGAGTTCGTGAGTCGACGATAGAGTTAACCGTATCGCGAATGTCCTCTGCCTCGCGCTAAAGATTTCCGGCGTCCGCGTTCGAAATTTCCTACCTGCCGAGAGCTTTTAGCAAGAAGTTCTTCAAGATTTCCGAAACGTGGAAAATGCAGTAATTAGAAGGACATATTCGAAGATTTCCGAAAGTCGTCGCGGAATACGCTTCGTCGCTCGCTCCCAGTGTATTACAATAAAACTTTCATCAATTTTACGATCACGTGAGTTTATCATCTAAACCCGTTCCTACAGCGGATCTTCGGATTCGCACTACACTCGTTTCTCGCTCAAGTCTGAGCGTATCTCAGTTTCGGGCGACCTCGTCGAAGTCGACTCCCGAACAATATATATATGTATACGTATATTTTATTTATTGTATGCAATATTTACAAGTGTGCAACAAGATATATTTATATATTATTTAATACATTATCCCTATCATGCACTAGGTTATTTGGTGACAAAGCGTCTATTTCGCCTCCTGCAATTGCCACAAGTGACGGTCCATCGGACCCAAATTAGGAAGGATCGTCGTTACCAATAATTTCATCCTCTGAATCGAAAAGTAACTTTTTCAAGAATTTTTAAGGAAAAGTTATTTTTATTTTTTGAAATGTGGAAGTTGTACAAACATTTAAAAAATGCTATTTATAATTGGTTTTGTTCACATTTTACAATACACGAAATGTAAGACTGAATATAAGACTGAATAGTAGAAATAAAACTAAAAATTAAACATAACCAATGTCTGTTTATTAACCAAAAATGTTTATTCATAAAAAAAAACAATATAAAATCCTTCGTATAAGTTCGTTAATTGGTTCTAATTACAATTTTCATTATTAATAATCAAATATTCATTCTCAATCAATTGAGCTTCATTTGCAATTCATTCATTATTCTCGTTCTTTTAGCATTTCCCATGTCAGTGTTATTGCTGCGAACAAGTGCTTGTAATTCTTCATAATGTTGGACGCCAATAGTTATTATATCATTTTGTAATATGCAAATATTATGTAACACGCAACATGCTATAATGAACTCCGGAATTTGTTTAAGATCCGTCAGTGGTAGACAATCTAATAGTATCCTAAAACGTATTTTTAATTGTCTAATCGCACGTTCAACTACCATCCTTGTTGACGATAGACAATAATTGAAACTTTTTGGCGGGTTGTCAAATGGCCATTGTCTCGAAACGGGACCAATAGGTGCGAATGAATTGTATATGCAGCATCTCTGATAATATGGGAATCAAGAAAGTATACGTCAGGCATCTCTAGAAAACGTGCTACTGGGGAGTTTCTAAAAACTTGAGCATCGTGAATTGATTCTACTTGTCCTGCATAGCAGTGCCTAAAGAGACCACGTGAATCACACACTACTTGGACATTTAAGGATGGAGAACCTTTCTGGTTTATGTA
Organism: Formica aquilonia x Formica polyctena; assembly: GCA_907163055.1. NCBI lineage: Eukaryota > Metazoa > Arthropoda > Insecta > Hymenoptera > Formicidae > Formica > Formica aquilonia x Formica polyctena. The sequence continues at coordinate 1,512,563 of CAJQTV010000055.1, read as the reverse complement.
AGAAGCTGAATCAATTGGCGGAGCTCGGATTTTAATGTGTGTTTCATCTATGGCACCAATGACATTTGGAAAGCCACAAGTCCTTTTGAAATGTTCCATGATATCAGCGGCAACAATATATTTGGGCCACTGTATAAATTGAGGTGTGATGCAATGAAGGGCAGCGTAGGTAACACGTCTCACAACCCTAAAAGCAGTTGCTCTGCCAACTCCAAATTTGATACAAACGGATCTGTAACAATCCAGAAAAATGAACAATGAGAAGCTTGTCGCAAAACAATCTAATAGCGTTTTTCACTGGCTGCATTGGCGCACATTATGACGGCAATGTGTTTTATTTTGTTGCAGAAATTCGGCACTAGCTACAAGAAATGGTGTTAGTTGAATGCAATATGGCACTCACAATCAGTGCTGCCCAGTGAAAAATGCTATAAATGTAATGGTGGCTACACAAGTATAGAGCACAGCTGGGTTTTACATACCTGTACGAATCAGAAGTAGCCATAAACCAAAGAGCAATATACAGTTGCTTTTCTGCTGAAATTGGTTTTCTATCAATTGTGGTACCTGTGGCATTTAGTGCTGGTCCAATCAGTGATAAAATCATTTCAAATGTAGCCGGATACAGTCTAGAATGTTAGATTATTATATTAGTGAAATGAATTTATGATAAAAACAGATAAGAAAAAATTACAACTTTATAACTTAATGACATTTATATTGAAATGCTTACCGAAAATGTTCTTTAAATATAACATTGGTGTAATTAGGAATCACGCGATCGACGTAATCCGTAATTTTTTCAACTGCAATATTTTCTGCACGTGATTTACTTGCCATTAGTATAGAAAACAACGTCTGCATATTACTTAGAGATATGTCTTCAACTTCATTTTCATTTTCACTGTCACCCAATTCGGAACTATCGCTTTCATCGTTTTTCTTTTTCAAAAATATCGACGAAGAGATTATAATTACTGGAAATTGTTTGTTGACATTTTGCATGGCGTCCATTTTCAATTCGCATTAGCTCGCAAGCAACCGTTCCGAATAACTAAGGCGCTTCATGCGCATTGACGAAACGGAACGATTTCGAAGCGCTGCGTAATAGTAATTATACAAAATAGTGATATTTTAATTATTTTAATACAAAAACTCTGTCAGATCCAAACTAAAAAACTGTTTCACAAAATAGTTGTTTTAATTTTCTACAAAAATAATGTGATATATGATAAAAATATTGCGCCAACTAATAAAAATTTGTTACAAAATTTATTTATTATTATTTCTAATATTAAAAATTGTATCAAATTGCAATGTGATTAAAATAGTGGAACATATTTAAGTGAAAGAAATTTTTTATTAAGAAAACAAATTTTAGTATAAAATAACTTTTTAATTAGAGAAAAATTTGGCGCTGCTAAACTGAACATATGCTAATTAATGTATTATTTACATTTTGAATTTTTGCAGCGCCAAGTTTTTCTCTAATTAAAAAGTTACTTTATACTGAAATTTGTTTTCTTAATAAAAAATTTCTTTCACTTAAATATGTTCCACTATTTTAATCACATTGCAATTTGATACAATTTTTAATATTAGAAATAATAATAAATATATTTTGTAACATAAATTTTTATTAGTTGGCGCAATATTTTTATCATATATCACATTATTTTTGTAGAAAATTAAAACAACTATTTTGTGAAACAGTTTTTTAGTTTGGATGTGACAGTGTTTTTGTATTAAAATAATTAAAATAACACTATTTTGTATAAGAGTTTTTTTATAGCAAAAGACGCTTATGCGCGTGCACTTGGCGCTTTTTTCCACTTTTTTTTAAAAAAGGTAATTTTTTAGCAGTTATATAATTTCTTTTTTTTTTAATGTGTCATATACATGTTTTGCTACTATACACATGTTTACGAGCAGTCAGATAAAATTAATATATCTATTATATTTCTGAATTATAAAAAGCAACCCTTTTATTTCTTTGATTTCTATTGAACAATATCTAATTGTACATTCTTTTTTTAAAAAAAATTATTATCATTAAAATTAAACTTTATTATTATATGCTTGTGCTATGCTATAAATTGTTTGATTAATCCGTCTTGTATCTTGATTATATATCAAAAACGAAAGATGTAAAAAGAAATCCAGTGTATTCAAATGCATTTGTCAAAGGATTGTCATCATATAGTTATTTGTCATGCATCATATGCAATTATAGGTATAAGTAATATTGGTGAAACACAGTCTGTGTGTGCGATTAAGTCTTATAAATTTCTATTTCTATTTTATTTCTATTTCTATCTATTTTTTTTTAATAATTTATAAATTTTTATAATAAATTTATAAATACATTTATTTTTCAATGGAACTAGAAAAATTTTTCAAACTGTTCAGATTTTGACAAAGTCTGCGACAACATGTCTATTGTAAACCAATCCTTGTATCGATACTAAAAAGAACATAAAAAGTGAAACACTAATAATATAAAAAGTGAAACACTAATAAATAATACCATAGAGAAGCCTTCTCTCTCACAATACTAATTATTGACACTTTGATATATGACAGGTTGAGGTTATGTGTAATGTTTATTCCCACCATTATCACTTCGAGATGTCCTCAGTAAGTTACTAAAGTTCCCTATGCAGATGCTCAGAACGAATCTTATTGGTGAATCATTTTGCTTCTTAGATACACTCGGCAGCCAATGAGAGGACGCGTAGACGAGACCATATTGTTTTTTCACTTTTTATTAACAACATAAATAACGATAATTATACGCTTTAAACCTTCCTTGGTTAATAAGAAACTTATGAGCAAAAGATGATATCAAACTATGTAGTAGTTATTGAGAACTAAAACCATAACCGATTCGAGCTCGGTGAAACGCATACTCCCTCCGTTTTTTGCCAACCTGCGGTTGGCAGCAGTCGGGAGTAAAAATTAACGAATGCCAATTCTACATAAATAAAACTGTACTATATTATTGCGAGATAATATAACGTAAGCACATATATATTTTCTTAGTTTAAAAGTGCCCCGTGCCAATCTGATCGACTTGTTTTGAAATTAATCATAAGCTTTACCAGATAGACCTGAAACAAAAAGGATTAAAATTAAAGTGACATACAAATACTTGGCGTGCCCGATCTGAAATAAAAATTTCCAAAGGATTATCATAAATCATTATCAATATATTAATAAAAATATATGACTTATAATGCGACACGGGCATGCCAAGTATTTGTATGTCACTTTAATTTTAATCCTTTTCGTTTCAGGTCTATCTGGTAAAGCTTATGATTAATTTCAAAACAAGTCGATCAGATTGGCACGGGGCACTTTTAAACTAAGAAATTGGTGATCGATGTGATCGATGTTATTGCAGTAAGGGTTAAGTAGTTTTATGATGTACTATTTGTAATAAAATCCGCATATATATCCGCATATAATTGTGCTATTTTATATATTATATATAATATTTATTTGGGGAGGAACATAATAACGTAATTTTATAAAAATAAAATGCATTTTAATTTTCTCGAGAGAATCTATAATATTTCTATAAATGCAAGACTGATTTTATCAAACAAATACTATTTTAAATTACAAACTCGTACAAACTGAACTGCTTCTATGTACTTGGCTAGTTAACTTGATTTCATATCTAGTTTTGATTTTTGATTTTTTAAAGGTTTTTATTTTTTAGAGGAAAATCATTTTTTAGTTTTTTATGTTGTATGAAAATTATTTTTCAAGGAAAAATTTTTTTAAAAGTTATTTTTTAGGGATAAATAATAAACTTTTTTTGCGTACAAGTTGGGATTTTTTTATATACTTGGCGTATTTTTTTTACCTTTGTGAGGTTTTTTTAGGTGATCTATTATATTCTATTATAGCTAACTCATTTGCTTTTACAGAAGAAGGATCAAAATTTATAAGGTGCAATCCACTCAGCGTAGTCACTCGTGAAAGGGCGACATATACTTGTCCACAACTGAATATAGAATTTCCAGCTTCCGCAACATTATGTTTTAAACTCAGACCTTGACTTTTATGAATAGTCATACCATAACTTAGACATATAGGAAATTGTTTTCTTATAACAAATGCTCTATCCATTACTTCAAACTTGACACTTAAACGTCCTATAATATGCTCTATTCCTGATGACATTATTATGTTTATTTTTTCTACTTCATCGTCAATTGCGCTATGTACAATTGATGTAATTGTACCAATCATACCATTTACAAGACCTAAACTAACATCAATATTTCTTCTAACCATTACACGTGCTCCTAATTTGACAGTTATGATTCTTGCTAATCCAGCTGTTCGAGAACTATCTTCATCATCTTTATTTAATATCTTCATAACTTTTTTCTTTAAATATGGTGCAGAATATTCTGCCAGATCTTGAGCAACGAGTTCTATCTTATCCGAAGAAACACGATTTAACATTGCAGTATTCAAAATATCACATAATGCACAAGTTGGAAGTAAACAAACAGTATTCATTGGTAAATTTTGTAAATAATTACATAATTCTTGTAATCGGTCGTCACAATTAGTTTCTCTAAAATCGATTTTCCTCGTTTCTAAAATAGTTACGTCCGAATCTGTAACTGTTCCAATTCGAATTCTCGTTAAAATATCTCGATAAGAGTTATCACCTTGTTGTCGCACATTAATTTGTAATTCATCATAACTAAATAAAGACCATAAATTTACAGAACCCATTGCACCAATGTATTTCTCAATTTTTAATTTTGATAATTCAATAAAAGGCGGATCTTCATGCATAGGTGGAAGTTGTAATAAATCTCCAAAAAGAAGTATATGTTTTTTGCCAAACCATCCATCGCAATCCATGGTATTAAGGCTCCTGAGTAGTCGCCGCGGCCATATTGGAATGATGACGTCAGAAGCGAGAAATGACACGCTGAGAATTCTTGCGTGCCATTTCTAAATAAAAAGATATTTTAAAGAAACAAGACTACAGATCGCTTTAGTATACTCGTAAAATTGTCCGAAAACTAAGCTTTTCCTTTGATAATTAATAAATAACCGTAAAATGAGTGTCAAAGTAAGCCTAGTAATACGGGAAAACATGTAGTTTGACAGCTGTCGAAAGAAGTGGAAAATGTTCTTTTTACATAATACTTTTCTTGCTAAGCTTAGTTTTCGGACAATTTTATAAGTTTCACGAATACGTTACACATCACAAAACTAGCATAAAGCGAATAATTACGAAATGGCACGCAAGAATAATTTGGGCTGTCAAAAACGTCACTTTTCACGCCTCATAGTTCATCGATTTGCAACGTGAGGCGCTGCATAAAAATTCTGACATGTGGGTAACATGCTGGTAACTTGTAGCTAACATATAACATATACAGGGTGTCCGGTAAAGATTGTGCCAACGCTTGTGAGCGGGTAGAGCACAGTAATCTGAACAGAAAAGTCCTGTAACATTTTTTTATATAACGCGTAATAAAGAAATTATTATTGAGTAAAATCTGGCCAATCAGCGCCAACCTTTAGCCGGGCGCACATTAGTGAGCCCCGCGCTGTGAAGTGTGCGCCGCCGCATACTATCAAGCGGGCGGCTCACCGACGTGCGTCCGGCTAAAAATCGGCGCTAATTGACCAGATTTTACTCAATAATAACTCCTTTATTAAGCGTTATATAAAAAAATGTTACAGGACTTTTCTGTTCAGTTTACTGTGCTCTAGCCGCTCACAAGCGTTGGCACAATCTTTATCGGACACCCTGTATATAGTATATATCTTTTATATAGTGTAGTACTCTATTAGAAGAATACTTGAGCAAAGGAAGGGCACAATGCTCAGCCATTTCCAAGAAAATTTGATTTAAATAATATGGCTTTTCTTATATTCAGCTCCGTTATATCGATTAGCGAGAAGGCGGCGTAGCTCGGGCATTAAAGCGGGTGGCTATCACGCATCAGACCCGGGTTCAATTTTTGCCCCTGGTCCCTGGCACTTTTTTCTCATTTTTTTTATACAATCTAGCAACGAATATTTATTCATGTAAAATAAAGTTAATTTAACCAACTTTTTTTTTTTTGAATTTGCACTTTCAAAAGACAATTTTCTTTTAATTTACTCACAAAACTGGGCATAATTTTAATTCAACTTAAAATCTTATTATTTTATACATCTACCCGATTTAAAACGAAGCAAATAAAACGCCACTATTTGAACATAGTTATAATTTAATACAAAATTACAACAAGTAATTACAAGTATCATCCGAATAGTTGTAACCGATCTGTAGAGAGTGTTGATGATAGTGATAACAAGGATGAATAAAAGTTTTGACACATTTGTTTGTAATTTTGTATTAAATAATAACTATGTTCAAATAATGGCGAAATTCGAAAGGGCAAATTAAAAAAAAAAGTTAGTTAAATTAATTTTATTTTACATGAATAAATATTTGTTGCTAGATTGTATAAAAAAAGAATGAGAAAAAGAATGGCAGGGACAAGAATTGAACCCGGGTTGGATGCGTGATAGTCACGCGCTTAATGCCCGAGCTACACCGCCTTTTCGATAATTGATATAACGGAGCCAGATATAAGGAAAGCCATATTGTTTAAATCATTTTCTTGGAAATAGTTGAGCATTGCATCCTATCCCTTTGCTCAAATATTCTTCTAATAGAGTACGATACTATAAAAGCCTTTTTTAATTCGGTGACCCCAAGATCGTGCCGTCCCCTGTTAGTCTCAGGAACGTGCGCATCATAAATATAATAGCACAATACTCTAGTAGTAAAAGTTCTCATTAAAATTTTCTATTCAATATTTTATTTTGTATTAATAATAAAAATAATTATTATTATATTAATAATTACTTATATGTTCTATAACAATTTAAAATATTTATGTTTTATGGTTACTAGAGGATTGTGCTATCACATTTGTGATACGCACGTTCCTGAGACTAAACGATGCGCTCCTTAGTTACGATTTACGATGCGGCGATGCGTTGCTAAGGAGCGAGGGGAAAGAGGGGAGCAGTGAGCAGTAGGCGTGAGCTAAAAAATCCAGCCGAAAGTTACAAATAAATCTCAGTTCACTTATATGGTAAGTCGTTGGACAGGGTTCTTATTCCTACCGCAACATCTTTATTCTCATGTCGCTACCGTCAACTCAGAGTTTCACGGCGACTACTCCTGAGTTAAGGCTCCTGAGCCTTAAATATCTCTGTTCGAAGATGTATGTACATTAAAGTAATATTTGAAATCATTGAAACTTCATCGATAATTATTAAAACAACATTCTTAAGTTCCTCCCGTATAATTTAAGGACTTCATCAGAAAGTTGTTTATATTTGGCAGTACGGCCATGTTCTACCGGTAATTGAAATAATCTATGAATAGTAAGTCCATCAATATTAAAAGCTGCTATACCGGTTGATGCAGTTACCGCTGTGTTTTTTTCAATATATTTTTTGGTAAATATAGCGAATAGGGGACCCAGCCCCAATGACCTTGACCTTGACATATGTTGTCAAGGACATAATTCTGAGTAACTTTTTCTTCTAATTTAATCGTCGCTCGTTGCTTATTAAAAAGTTATTAACAAGAAAAGTTTGAAATATACCAAAGTACATGCACGGACAGGAAGCACGCGCGCGCGCACACACACACACACACACACACACGGGGGGGTGCAAGGGGGGCCTTCGCCCCCTCCCGCACCCACCCCGCTGGTAGGCAGGGTGGACCACGCTTTACAACTTACAAAGTACATGCTACATTGTAAAGCGAAGTCCACCCTGCCTACCGGCGGGGCGGGTGCGGGAGAGGGGCCGAAGGCCCCCCTTGCACCCCCCGTGTGTGTGTGTGTGCGTGTTTCCTGTCCATGCATGTACTTTGGTATATTTCAAACTTTTAAGTTTTACCTTTTCCTCTTCCCCCGGCCAATGCGTTCGATTTACTACACATAAATAAATGAATCTGTTAAAAATACATTTTCAAGACATATATTTTCAACTTTCACGTGTACATACACATTGATGTTAGCAGATCGCGGAAATATTGCTTTGTGTTTACATTTGAATACCTTCCCTCAATGTTTATACTATTTCATGTTCATTTTTTATTATTTTCTGTACTAGTGAATTCTTATGATGATACAGTCTTGTTTAATTCTTCCAAGCGTAAAGTTCTTACTTCTCAATATATTAGTACAAATAATAGTGCATTTCGTTAATAATACAATACATTTGCACGAATTTCTTCATTTAACATATAATTATTGTTCGGGAGTCGACCTCGACGAGATTGCCCGAACCTTGAGAAACGCTCAGAGATGAGCGAGAAGCGGTGTGTAACGCGAATCCGTAGATCCGCTGGAGGAAAAGGAGATGTTCAGAAAATACTCGATTGCAGATTGTTTTCAATATTCGTTTAATTTTTAATAATAGGAGCGAGCGACGGCACGTATTCCGCGACTCCGACGGAAATCTTCAAAATGTCTTGTTAATGACTGCCTTCGACGCGTTTCGGAAATCTTGCAGAGCTTCTTTCTAGAGGCTCTCGCGAGAACGGATATCTTGCACGCGGACGCCGGATGTTGCTTGGCGCGAGGCAGAGGACATTCGCGGAACGGTTAACGCGCGTCGACTCTCGGACTCCACACTCTTAACAATCACAAACTCAATAAGTATAGAGCAGGTAGTAATACAGACACTGAGGCGTCTTTCGCACTGAGTTCGATGCTTGATAGTATGCTAGAATGTCGGTTGAGAATTTACAACGAGAATGACAAAAGCGCATACGACACGAGCGAGATTAAACAACAGCAGCGCGAATAGTCTATGAATACCGCGACACAACACGAGCGAGAATACGACACGAGATAATATCATACGAGAAATTATGATCGATTGCTATCGACCAGCTCGAATCGTCGTCAGCGGCAGACTGAATAACGACGGAAAAGAGTCGCGGTCGACCGATTTCCATAATAGGATATTTTCGGCGCCGAACGTTCGAGAATATAGGTGTTTGTCACACTTTTTCTTTGTTATGATCACGCGATCACGCGCTGATCGGCTGATCGCGACGATGTTTATTCTCGCTCGTGTTTTGATTGCGGCTCTTACCGTTCAGATTTATCGGTTGAATTTACAGTTTAAATTTATCGATTAAATTAAGCGTTTCAATCTTGAACATACCGCCCGCCTTGGAACGATAGTTCCGAAATAATTGATACGACTGTAGCGTCTATGCTTACTTATATTAATGTGATCGTTTGGGAGGTAGGAATCGCTTAGGTTCGGCTCGTAAATGATTAAGGCTTAATGGTAGTAACTCATTATATTTCCTTTACATATTTACATGGTCTAAAATAATCGATAGGGACGTATCGGCGTTGTCCACCACGCTTTCTCGTTTGCGTGGCATGGTCGGTTTTGGAGTACGTGTTTCCGCACGTCTGCGATCCTTGCTCACACGTCGACTTCTGTTCCTCCGTCTGGGTCTCCACCGAGCGGTATTTTGGAGGGTCCCAAGCTGGCAGAAACCACGAATCTAATAGGTCTGGTGATGGCTCCCTAAGGCGGGGTGTCCTTGGCCTTCCTTGACCTTCGTCGGAGGATGAGAGTGTGATGAGGGACGTCGGATGAAGTTCCAACGTCGGTCCAATATCGGACACCGGCTCCCGCCTGTGCGGTTCCTGGGTTGGAGGCCCTGCTTCCTTTCCGTCCTTGCTCCGCCGAGGACGCTTGCTGCTAGCACGCTCGGTGCTATTATGGCGCCGTTTCCCCGACAGCCGCGGTAGATGATGGGCCGAGACGATGCTCAGGACGCGAGGTCTCTGACGTGTGGGTGAATGGCCGGAGCTGGGACGCGTGGCGCCCGGTCGAGGCGATGATTCATCGGAGCTGTGGCGATGTACGCCAGGCTGAGGCGAGGATGCGCCGGAGCTGTGGCGAGTAGCGCCAGGCCAAGGCGAGGATCCGCCGGAGCTGTGGCGCCGGGCGCCAGGAGGAGGCGACTTGGCGCCGGAGCTGTGGCGAGTAGCGCCAGGCCGAGGCGAGGATCCGCCGGTGCTGTGGCGAGTAGCGCCGGGCCAAGGCGAGGGTCCGCCGTAACTGTGGCGCAGGGCGCCCGGAGGAGGCGACTTGGCGCCGGAAGGTTGGCGTAGGGCGCCAGGCGAAGGCGAGGATGCGCCGGCAGGTTGGCGCTGAGCGCCGGGCGAAGGCGAGGATGCGCCTGGTTTTCTCCGAGTCAGGAGATGTAGAGGCGCTGGCCTTGTGTGCTTTCGCACTCGTATTTCTCCTTCCCGAGGAGAATTCTTCCTTGCGTCCTTCGTGTTGACGGCTTGAGGCTTCTTCGTGGTCTGATCGAGGCGACTAGGCGCCGTGTCGTATCTTGTTGTCGTAGCGAAGATGCGCTAATTGCTGAGTGTCTCGACTCCACGGGGAGCCTGCTTATCTTCCCTGTGGGTTGACTTTTGCCCACGGAAAAGCATACCCGGCGTATGACGCCTAGCGGAGGTGCCCGGTACTAGCTGTACGCGGCGTATATGTAGCCGCCTGAGCGCCTTTCGGCTCACGGGTAAGCTAGCCCGGCGCGCGCCGCGCAGCGACGGCGCCCGTACTATCGGCGCGGCCGCTTTCTCGCATGTGCAGTTGTGCGAATAAATTTTTATCGCCACACGACAGTAGCATTGAATGACAAGAGCGCACGCCACAATTAACGATATAAGGAAGAATGACTCCCCCCTTTTTTTTCGATATGATTTAGCACCGTGAATCAGCCGCCCGTCTTGGCGGTATGACGCTCGCCTTTTGACAATTTTGTGCTTAAGTCTAATGAATTACAATAAATGAAACGCAACGCAGCGAAGATGCCTAATTGCTCGTCGCCTCACTATTGATAGGTAAAACGCATAATTTTACGATCGGTCTTTTGAATTCCGAGGTGGCCGTCTTGACGGTGACGACCCAAACGAAGCCGTCGGAACCGGGATGACATTGCGTCACTCGGCCCAGTTCCCACTTACAGGGAGGTAACATAGGATTACGCAGGAGGACGAGTTGCCCGGTATCAATCAGCGGTTCTACCTTTTGCCATTTTGCTCGTTGTTGTAACGTATTGACATAATCGTTACTCCATAATTTCCAAAACCGTTCAGTAACGTGTCGGACGAGTTGTCATCTCGACAAGCGATTCTCGTTAATATTGAGCAAGGATGATTCCGGGCTTACAGTAAGCGCGGATCCGATCAAAAAGTGACCGGGGGTGAGACACTCGTAGTCCTCAAGCGTATCGGAGACGTGCGCTATCGGTCTTGAATTAAGACATGCTTCGATTCTAGATAATAAGGTCGAGAATTCTTTGTATGTTAGCATATGATTTCCTAACACGCAGCGCAGATGAGTTTTTACGCTACGGACGCCCGCCTCCCACAATCCGCCGAAATGCGGAGCAGACGGGAGAATAAAATTCCACGTTACGTTATCGGAGGCAGTCAGGTTCAATAAATTCGGATCTCGTAATGCTGACCGGTACGCGACGGTCAGTTCTCGGTCCACCCCGACGAATGTTGTCCCGTTGTCCGAATACATAGATTGTGGTAGACCGCGGCGAGCGCAAAATCGAGAGTAAGCATTTAAGAAAGCTTTAATGGAGTAGTTACTTACTAACTCCAAATGTATTGCTTTTGTCGCAAGGCAGATAAAGAGCGCGATGTATGCTTTACGCGACGTAATACCTCGTCCAGCGGAGGCACGAATTTGCACGGGTCCTGCGTAATCGAGGCCGCAATGCAAAAAACATCGGATTGCCGCTGTTACGCGATGTTCGGGAAGATCTCCCATGATTTGTGTGGGAATCGCCGCGCGTTCGTGAATACACACAACACATTTGTGAATTACAGATTTGACGATATTACGAGCGCGAATTATCCAGAAATCGCGGCGCAGAACATTTAGCGTGAGTTGCGGTTCGGCATGTAACGCTCGTAAATGAGTTTGATTCACGATAAGTGTGACTAACGGGTGTGACGCAAGAAGGATCGGATGTCGAACGGACAATGGCAAAGGAGCTTTATTAAGCCGTCCCCCTGCGCGCACAACTCCGTCCCGGTCAAGGAACGGTCGAAGAGAGAGAAGTGAGCTTCTCGACGAGAGGTTCTGATTTTTTGACAGCGCGTTTATTTCTATCGGAAATAAGTCGGCTTGAATTTTCTTAATCCAGAAAGTTCTGGCATTGTTGCAGTCGTATGCAGAAAGCGCAATATTTTGTGATGCCGGATAATGAGACGACAAAAACGAAAACGACAATGAGCTTGTGTCACGACAAGAGCGATTACTACGACAGTTATTTACGAATTTATTGATATACGCGGTGACGCGAATTAACTTTGGCCACGATGAATATTTAGAAGCTAGGTCCCAGTTAAAGAGTGGTTGAGAGCATTGTAGCGAACTAACCTTTTCTTCGAGAGGAGCTGCCTTAGGAAGACGCTCATTGTTACACGGCCATTTATCGGAATCGGAGAGCAGCCATGGAGGTCCATGCCACCATAGCTCGCGATTCATAATTTCATCGCCAAATATTCCGCGCGAAGCACAATCCGCGGGGTTGTCCTCCGTTGGCACATGCCGCCATTCGACGTCTGGAAGACGAGTCTGAATGTCATTAACGCGATTGGCGACAAAAGTCTTCCATCGCGAAGGAGGTTGACTTAACCACGCGAGCGCGATCGTGGAATCAGTCCAGCAATGGCACGGAATATCCTTGTAACCGTTCGATCCGCAAACGAACTCGACAAATCGTGCGAGTAACAATGCTGCGGATAATTCGAGTCGTGATATGCTCAGAGATTTTAATGGCGCGACCTTTGATTTACCGACTAGCAAAGTTGTCGTGATTTGACCAGATGACGAAATGATTTTGATATAAACACATGCGGCATATGCATGTGTAGATTCGTCCGCAAATCCGTGGATTTCGGCATGACTTGTATCCGATCCATGACCGATCTAGCGTATTATTCGCAAATTATTGAGATGTGAGAGCCGAGAATAGATTTCTCTCCACTTTACGATGTGTAGCTCGGAAATCGCGTCATCCCAACCGCTTTTAAGTAATATTATGCCTTATACAAATATATTTAAAAGCTTTATTATGCATTGCACTAATAAATATTATAAGACTATATCTTGACGAAAAAGACAACGGATAACATGCAACTTGAAAATAAGTATGTTGAATAACACTTGGTTTTCTAAAACTCATTTGGATATGGTAAGAATTTGTCGGTTTATTGGATATTTTTTAATAATTAAACCACCACGACAATCTCTTATATGTAATGAGTTGGAAATATATGATAAAGCTGTTGTTGATTGGACAAATTTTTGTAGAGAGGTATGTAAATTAATATTTGAATGAAATATTCGGGTATATGTTTATATTTGTTACTTATACATGCATTTTTATATTTTTACTTTTTTAATATTTAGTTATTATTGGACTGGTTAATAAAAGAACAACAACAAATTGCCGGAGAAGGGATTATTGTGGAAATAGATGAAGCCAAAATTGGTAAAAGAAAATGTAACAAAGGCCGTATGTTAAAAGGACAGTGGATATTTGGTGGCATAGAACGTGCCACAAACAAAGTTTTTATTGTACCTGTAGAAAACCCGAGTTCCAAAACGTTATTACCATTGATTCGTAAATATATTTCTCCTGGATCAATTATTTATAGTGATTGTTGGTGTGCTTATAATGATCTCAAAAATGAAAATTATACACATCAAACAGTAAACCATTCTCAAAATTTTGTGGATCCTAATACTAAAGTTCATACACAAAACATAAAGAAATTATGGAGAGAAATGCGTGCTAATATTCCACGTTTCGGTACTCGAGAATATCATTATCAACATTATATTGCTGAATTTTTATTTAAAAGACTCTATACTTTTGATAAGCGTATTGATGTTTTTTTTTTAATAATGAGCAGATTATATCCAATAAATAATTAATTCAACATACTTATATTTTATTTTTGAACACCCTATATATGTAAAAACTTATGTTTACTTCAGTTTATATGTGTAGTATACGTAGGACTATTTCTGTAAACTAACTTAAATATCCAGTTTTTTATTGTCAGACTATGTATAAATCTTGATTTTTACAAATTTTTGTTTGTTAATAACTTTTTAATAAGCAACGAGCGACGATTAAATTAGAAGAAAAAGTTACTCTGAATTATGTCCTTGATAACATATGTCAAGGTCAAGGTCATTGGGGCTGGGTCCTCTATTCGCTATATTTACCTATTTTTTAATCCAACATCTAATAGTTTTTATCAAAAAACTCTTTTCAGTACCACCTTCACCGCTTACATAAAGTCTAAGAACTTCACCATTATCATCAGATATACCAGCAGTAATTCTATCAAAGATTCGTTTTTGATCAATACTTAATTGCGTTACCATTTCATCGATGTTAACTTCAAATTTATTGCCAACATCTTTAAAGTCCTTCAGAGCTCCTTCAACTTCGACAGGAACACATTCTAATGCACCATTTTCAAGGCAGTCATTTTCATCTTCATTTTTTGTAATTCCTGATATTTTTTTTTCAATTAATTTTTTAATATTATCCATACCTTGCTGAATGTCGGTTATTTTTTCATGATACTGAAGAGCATCTTTCAATTTATATTGTATTAAAGAAAATGCTTCTGCATAACTATCACATTCATTCTTTAATTCACTAATATCTCTCCAAGATTGAAATAATAACAATAATGAAAAATAGTAACGCTCTGGTTGAGTATGGACATTATATTTGTAATGATTGATAAGATATCCACGTTTACGTTTCTTTAAATATAAAGATTCAAGCACATAATACTTTATTGTCTTAGAAATTGGTTTAGTTTTCGTAATATCATACCATTTTGCATAATCATACAAATTAGTAGATTCTAGTTCTTTAGGTCTGCTTGGATAATATGTATCAATTAGAGAAGGACAAAAAATATCCATAGATTCAGAATTTAACATTTCAATCTCTTTGCGAGATTTAAGTTTTCTACTTCTAATCATATTTACATCTAACCATCTTATAGTCGTTTCTTTGTCAGTACCATATAATAGTATTCCTAATAAAGTGTCAGCAGCTTCGAGAGCTCCACATTCCCTATGATTCAACATACGCATTCCAATATTCCAAAGACAACTTCTCAATGATTTTGTTGAATTTATCTTTTTAAATATATCTTCTGCGTTATTACTCTTTTCTGCTTTGGAAACTTTTTAAATATATCTTCTGCGTTATTACTCTTTTCTGCTTTGGAAACATATTTCGTAGTATACCAAGTCAATAACGTAGATTTTTCACCTACAAATTGAATATCCATGTTTCCTTCCCAAGCAGTAAGAATAGCTGGATTATAATCATTAATATTGACTTCCTCTTTAGATCGTGGCAAATCGTAGAGTCTGCTTTTTGTTTTCAATTTTCTTCTATCCGCTATTGAAACAGCAACGTCTTTAATTTTCAAAGTATCTGTTACGGATCGTGAAAAGCCAAACCTGCATACTTTAGAATAATAAGAAACTTATGAGCAAAAGATGATATCAAACTATGTAGTAGTTATTGAGAACTAAAACCATAACCGATCCGAGCTCGGTGAAACGCATACTCCCTCCGTTTTTTGCCAACCTGCGGTTGGCAGCAGTCGGGAGTAAAAACCTACTTTAATTTTTTTGGTGCGCAAGCAGTAATTATTATGTTTATATCGTTGATGTGTATTAACACATCGATATAACTCAGGTGATAACTGTTTATTTGGAATTCTACAAGTGACATATTTTAAATTAAAAGATGCAATATCTTCATTAGAAGATGTACCAATTATCGGAGCATCTTTTATCCAAATTAACAAATGAAAATTGTTCATACCTCTACCTTGATATTCACGACGCCAAAAGTAATGAGTGACCTCTCCGATTGGATTATCAGGTGAACAAATAAAATGAAGCATAGCTTTAAATTTATTATCCACGAATCTTGAAGTTGATACAGGATCGAGAGCAATAAGTTCGTTTGCAGATTTTTGATTGGCAATTGGTTCATTTATTTCTCGAAGATATTCTATCAAATCGGTCCATAACCACTCACATGGACTGATGGTAAGAAATCAAGTAGCAGGTCCATAATTACATATCATACAATGCAAATTACTTTTAGATATTCTCCAATATTGTTCTGTATTCCGTAACTTTGAAAATATAGTACTTAAGTTAGATTCAAGCTGCAGGTTAGATAATTGCTCCAAATAAGTAGCAGCTGCCCAAACAACACAAAGTCGACTGTTAGTTGACTGTCAGTCGGCAGAAGAAGTCTAAAGTCGACTTCAAAGTTAGACTAAATGCCAACTTATAGTTGACTAACAGGCGACAAATGTCTTGACTATAGTCGACCGTGAGTCGACTTATATAGTCGACTTTATGGCGATTAAAAGCCGACCAACCGTCTATCATTCTGGCGAGTATAGGTCGACTTTTAGTAAATATTATGATGACTTTAAGTCGACTTTTAGCCAATATTAAGGCGATTATAAGTCGATTTTTAGACAATTTGACGTCATCTATATTTATTACTACATTTTCATTAGAGAAGTGATATTTCTCAAAAACTTGATCGATTTAATTCTATTATACTTTAATTGTATAATATTGTTACATATAATACATTTAAATAATATAATAAAATTAAATTAATCAAGTCTTTGAAAATGTCAATTTGAATAATAATTATGAGTAATAATAAAACATAACAATAATGTATACTATATCTAATATTTATTATATTATTATAAGTACAATATATATTTTTATTTTTTTAATAATGCCCTTATCCTATCGCCAGATCGTCGCAACCATTCTTGCATACATGCTTCTATTTCGGTGACCGTAGATTTAGCTTTCTTCAAGACAATAGCTACAAAAATGTAATAAAAATTAAGTCTATATATGCATACTAACGGAAATGGAAATCCTAATACCAAGAAGAGTTATGCTTGGTGAATGAAAATTACACATAATGTTTGTTTACATAAATATTTACGTATTTATATTATTTGTTTTCTTTTTATTATATATATTATTTTTTATTTATATATATATATTTATTATTTTATATATATAAAAGTATATAAAATAATATATATACACACATATATATATATATATATATATATATATATAAATGAATAAAAAATATATATAATAAAAAAAATAAAAAAAGATATTGATAATAAATACATAAATACTTATGTAAACAAACATTCTGTGTAATTTTCATTCACGTAGCATATTAACTCCTTTTTGATGTTGGGATTTCCATTCCCGTCAGTTTATATATACATATATAAGCATTTTTATGACATTAAATAGCCCATCTCGATGAAAGTAAATATCGGAAATGCATGATCTCATATATCCTTAATGTATATTCGTCATTGAGAAACATTAAATAATATTAATACCAATGATCGCATCAGATAATTTCGACTTCTTAAGAGATAACTTCTTTTTTTGTCCTGTCCATGTGTATGCCTGCGCAACTTCGTAACCAATAGTTTGCGACATTATATTTGTAACGTTTTTTGCAATGGTTTCTCCGCCCACTTGTGACATTTTTTGAACAAAATGTATTTCATATGATATATGATACATATATTATTATTTGATTGCACAATTCGCTCCATTCATTCTTTTTTTAATTGCGTCGGTGGCTTTAATTAATTACATTTTTATAAATTAATTTAATTAATATTATTTTAAATAATAAAAACATTACTTGAAATTATATGAAATTAATTATATTAAATACAGTCAATTATTGATCAAATTAAAATTGTATAATACATATAAAATTACTTATGATGGATGGAGATTCGAATCTTAATACTTCATTTACAGCGATCATAATGCATGTTCGTGTAAATATTTTGAAAATAACAAAATACTTACAAATTGTCGTCGAACGTTAACATCCTCCAATTTCTTATTAAATGCATTTATTTGCTCCACCGTAGTGAGGGGAAAATTCGGTAGTTGAGAGAAATCAACCTCCTGTACTTCATTTTGTACATCTTTTTGATTTTCCAGCAAATGAATAATCCGGTTGAGTTTACGCTCAAATGTTGCAAATTTTGCAAAATATCCTCGTCGGCATTTTTCTAAACAATAAAAACAAGAAGCATTAAAATTTTGGCAGCTCTCAAACGTCAGATTATCGCATGATTGATATCAGATAATTGCATGATTGATTTGTATATTTATTTTTTGTAAAAATTAAAAAATAAAAATTGCTAAATAACTTAGTATTAGCGCGCGCGTAGCGCACTTCTGTGATGTCTAGTCTATTATACAATGTAGTACTATTATAAAATAATAATAAATTACAGATAATAATTGGATTCTATTTGAAGTTACAATGAAATAAAAAAAATTCTATGAAAGAATTCTTGGATATTAGAACTCACTTCTATAAATTAAAAATGTCTTTCCAAACATGTACTATACAGGGTGGTCCTCGTAACGGTCGCCACGATTTTTAAGGCACTTACAATGATCTGACATAAAAAAGTCATAAACAGAAATTTATCAGTTTCTAACCGGCAACAAATTGCAATAATAAAAATTGACCAAACATTTTTTTTTCCATAAAAAAGCAAGGTCACCTTCAATTTTTTAAATGGCACTGCCTACTTTTTATTGCATATTCTTGTAGCTTATCTCGAGAGTTTTTCAAAACACTATAATAAAGTATTATTTCATTAAGTACTTTTTGAGTTATTTTATATTTTAATCTGACATATTTTGATATAAAAATTAAAATATCTCGTAAAATATTTAGTTTTTGATAATCTTACCGTAACACTTTTATGTACAGAATAATGAGACAAATCAATTAGTTTAAAAAAAAAAGAATAATTGTTTAAAACAATACATTATAAATAATTACATACTTTTTCTTAAAAACAATTATTTTTTTTTACTAATTGATTTGTCTCATTATTCTGTACATAAAAGTATTACGGTAAGATTATCGAAAACTAAATATTTTACGAGATATTTTATTTTTTATATCAAAATATGTCAGAATAAAATATAAAATAACTCAAAAAGTACTTAATGAAAAAATACTTTATTATAGTGTTTTGAAAAGCTCTCGAGATAAGCTACAAGAATATGCAATAAAAAGTAGGCAGTTCCATTTAAAAAATTGAAGGTGACCTTACTTTTTTATGGAAAAAAAATGTTTGGTCAATTTTTATTATTGCAATTTGTTGCCGGTTAGAAACTGAAAAAATTTCTGTTTACTTTTTTATGTCAGATTATTGTAAGTGCCTTAAAAATCGTGGCGACCGTTACGAGGACCACCCTGTATATCTGCATGCTCGTCTTAATTTTTAAATAATAATTAAATTTTGCTCGTAAAACAAAATTTACCACAACAAGATATGTGCTCCAAATGTATAAATTGTCCTAAATTTCCTTCTCCTCCATTTTTTATGTTCTGTCGCGAATTTGATCCATGCGTACCGTGTATTTCACGCGTCAAATTGCTCGTGAAAGGGCTCACATCTGATAATACCTCTGGCCGACCCCCTATGTAAATTATTCACATTTATCATAAAATTTATATTACATAATAATGATTTAAATTATGTTATACCTTTTGAAGTTTTTTCAATTTTTTGCTTATCATAATCATGCTTATCATAGCGTGTCATTGCTTTCTGCTTTTTTGAAAAGCAATATAAAAAATTAGTAGTTTTTATATTTCAAATGTTTGTATTTTTACTTAGTAAGGAGTAAAAAATATATGTCAATATCCATTTTTATATACAGCTTTTCCGATCAATATAAAAATAGCAATTAGTGTAATACCTGTGTTTCTGTATTCCAAGTATTCCTCTATTCCTTCTTCATTACAAAAATCTATGTCTGACAAATCTGATTCTTTATCTTCCAGTATTGCATTTAAATCATCCTCGGAGGTTTTGTCGAAGTTCTTTGAAGAACTTTGATCATTTAATTTACTGGATCCGCATGCTGTAATATAGTAATATATATATATATATATATTGTTACGTTCGCGCTGGACGCTCGGTGTTATGTTCGCGCTGGATGCTTGGCGAGACATTAGCTGCAAGGCGTTCTCCCTAACAACGAGGGGGTTTTGTTAAACGAAGTTGTTGTGGTTGTTTTCCGGGGGCTTTCGGTCTGGAAAGACGCGTGTCATATTCGGTTACGAATATTAATGAATGCTATACTCTTGTTGTATATAATATTTGTGTGTATAAAGTTGTTCTCCTTTTTACGTAAGTGTCCTTTTATTGCGTGTGCGCGAGTGTGAAAAGGCGAGAGAGCGATGAACGCAACAATATATATATATATATATATATATATATATTGCGACGACTTTTCCTACCGTCTCGCGGCTGAGCGATAAACGCGGCCGCCGACTCGTTCTCTCCGTCGCGCGGGTGTAAATTGCGCCGACGAACAGGAGCTAATTCGCCGAACGGGAGATGCGGAAGGGTCGTTGACAAAAACGGGAAAACGGAGAAAAAGATCCATGCGCTAGGTGGGAACGGGATGTTAGGAGTTCCGCGCATACCGTGACGAGATCCGAGAGATAATCGCGAGAATCGAACTTGGGCGCCAGATACGATCTTTCACGTATCAATTCGCGAGACACACGAAATAAGCGCGAAATAGACGCGAAAGAAATTGCCGGAATTCGCCACGGGCTGACTAGCTCGCCTAACGGTAGAGGGGCAGGGCGAGTGTTGATCGAACGCGAGAAAATGTACAAGAGACGACAAGTACGTAAACGACAAACACAACTGGAAAGAAACTCGTAAATTAAACAGAGAAATTAACAGATTTATTAGAATAGCGGGAGCCGCAGCTCCTTGAGAATAGTAATGATAAACCGCGCGGATATACGGCGGCGGTAAAAGAAACGCGGCTGCGAGACTGGGTGTTAGACGCGGGGCGCGTAACCCCGGAGTGCGTACGCCGGGACCGACCCGTTATATCGACCGGAATGTTCGCTCGGCTTGAATTACGCCTCGCACTGCGAAGAAATTGATTATTGCGTTCTTCTATAATTCGGGCGCAAGCCCGAATCAATTCTCAATATCACCTCGCCAACGGCTATCTTATCGCCCGCTATTACCGCTAAATTATTACTACGCAACTTAAGATTAACAGGCAATTAATACAACGCGGACATGCTTCGATTTCGGACGGACATGTTACGCAGAATCGAATGCTCGGCACACACACGCAATTCATGCAAGAACCGCGAGGAAACTCTCACAAAACGCGCTCACAATTTCGAGACGCGGTGCTTTACAACCGACATAACACGTCGAATTTACGCGACTCACACTCTCACGTAACCCGTACAATAATCGTGAAGGAAAGTTGCACCGGACGTGCACGCAAAGTTTAGACGCAAAGATTCACAAACGAAAGACAGTAGTATATAATATAACAAATTGACGCGAATCACACTCACACTCCAACGACCGACATACAGCACGAATGAGACTTAAACGCTAGACGTGCGAGAACCAACGCAAATATAATCTACGGAATCCGAATCTCCAGAGAGACGACACACGGTTTATTAAAAACGCGAGGTAATGTATCGATCCGCGGAAACCGATACTTTCGAGGCTCCGGGGCTCGAATCGCTTGGCGACGTGGCCGTGACGCGAAAATCTACACTAAAGAATCGGGCTTAGCCCGTACACCAAAGTACGAATTCACGGCGACGACGACAGAACGAAACGATTCCGGGCGCGATCGCGAGTGGCGAATATGGCGAAGGATAACGTCACCGGTACCATTCCTCTCGTGGTGGTTGAGCGGGGTCGGCGACGTCGACGTCCTCTCGAGCTCGCCGTCCTTCGCCGTCGATCACCGGGCTCCTCTCCGTTCGCTTCCGCCTCGCTCTCGCTTGCTCTCGTCTTTTCCGCTTCGCCTCGGAACAAGCGCCGCTATTTCGCACGCGAGCTCATGCCAGTCTGATCCCGGATCGTCGCGATCCAGAATCGATACCTGTGGGCCAGCCGGGGCTGCGCACACGGGGTGCGTATTATCGCGACCAATCACGCGCTATCACGCGCTGTGGCCGGCGGGCGGCGCGCTCACGGTCGTATCGGGGGTGCGCGCGCCCCCGGTATTACAAACAATAATTCGCTGGGGCCCTTTTCGAGGGGCCGTCGCGAGGTCTAGGGCGAACGGCTTGGCCGGAAGTATCGCGGCCACCCATCTTTTCGTCTTTTCCGGGGCCGTGTCACGCCATCGGGTGCAGGATTGCAGCCCCTCCGCGGTGACCGGATCCGCACGGGCCTGTGTCCTTGCGCGAGGATCCTCTCTCTGTGCCATGCGTTGCGCATCACGTGTGCGGGTCCTGATCCCGCCGTGACGTAGCTAGACGTTAGATGCTTTGAATTTTCGGATTACTGGCTCCTTGCCCCTCGGCGGTCATCCTTGATTGACGATGATATTTTCCGTGATGTTTTACTGACTTTCCGCTCTTTCTTCCGGTGAGGCTCCCAACTCAAATCATCATACAAAAAGGAACAACAAACGGAATTAATATTAAGCACGAAATCTCGATTAATGACCCCTCTCTGGAGGTAACGGTACAGTTCTCGCAATTATTCGACTGGCGCGGCCCTTTGGCCCGCGCTTTTCGATCGGAGAGGGACTCGGCGGCAGTGATGCCAGAAACGGGTCCCGCGGCTCACGGCTCAGCAATGGAAGGGGTAACGCACACAAGCGCGAATTTCGTACATGTGCCACATGTACGCGGCTCGCGCTTGTGTGCGTTACCCCTTCCATTGCTGAGCCGTGAGCCGCGGGACCCGTTTCTGGCATCACTGCTCGGCGGACGCGCGCGAGACGGCAACGTCACAATATATATACAGGGTGTCCTAGACCACCCGTACACCCCTTTTCTTTTAAAAACTAAGCATTTTAGGTTAAAACGTTTTGAACAAAAATTGTATGGTTTTGAGGGGAACATAAGATGATGTCATTGGTTTGACCTTGGATAGCATCGTTAAGGTCAAGTCGAGGACACCTTTAATTTCTTAAATGGAATCCCCTATTTTTATTGCATATTCTTATAGCTTATCCCGAGATCTTTCCAAAACACTATAATAAAGTATTTTTTTATTAAGTACTTTTTGAGTTATTTTATATTTTAATCTGACATATTTTGATATAAAAAATAAAATATCTCGTAAAATATTTAGTTTTCGATAATCTTACCGTAATACTTTTATGTACATATATATATATATATATATATATATATATATATGTGGGAATCGCGATTATCTGAGCGAGCGAAACGAGGTGGCCGAGCGAGGCGAGGCGTTGACGATGTCCAAAAGGGAGCGCTAGCATAGTTAAGTTGAATGTGAGACTGTAAATACGTATGTCAGGCGATCTCTACATTATAATAACGAGCCGATTTATACTATTGTTATCCGAGTAATTAATAAACTTGTGTGACATTCATCAATATTTCTCATTGAACGAACCAAATTCCCATAAATTTGGGGGCTCGTCCGGGATTCGCGGAACAACAGAAGAGGAATTCGGTGAGAAAAGTTGTGCCAGGAATAGTTGTGCTGGTGAAAATCGATTGTGAATCACTTGTATTAGACAAGAATCAGTTGTATCAGTAGAAATCAGTTGAGTCAATTAAAGCTGCAAAAGATGACTGATTCCGAGCAACAGCATATAGAAGATGGCAGCGTGACGGATGTTGAGGGTAATAAACAGAAAGAGAGATCTACGCAGAAGAGTTGTCAATCGAAGGCGCATCGGCATAGAATGAAAGGAGGCAACAACACCATATTGAATGACAAGGAAATACATTACATGGGAACTACACAATATGAAGAAGATGAATCCGAAACTTCCGATACTTCAACCGAACCAGAAATCAATCAGCGGAACCGACGTAGAAATGCAGACGTAAGTAGTAACTCAGATTATCTACATAATAATTTCACGATTAAAGATGTAGAAGGTAGTCTGACATACTTTTCGGGTAATGATAAATTACCGATTGAAAAATGGATAACGGAATTCGAAGATATGAGTGCCTTACTACAGTGGAATGATCTTCAGAAATTGATATATGCCAAACGAATGCTAAAGGGATCGGCCAAACGGTTTGTATCATTTGAGAAAGGAGTGACTTCGTGGAAGACTCTTAAACGAAAATTAATAGATGAATTCCGGATTAAAATAAATAGTGCTACAGTACGTAATCAATTGTTTAAGCGCCGACGCCAGGCCGGAGAAAGCAGCCGACAATATATTTATGTCATGCAAGAAATAGCCGATCAAGGCTACATTGAAGAAGATGCACTTATCCAATATATAGTCGATGGCATTCCTGACGAAGAAGGCAACAAAACACTTCTATATGAAGCCCGCACGCTACGTGAATTAAAGAAGAAATTAGAAGTGTACGATCGGATTAAAGAAAAAGTACAACGGACGAAAACTACAATAAAGAAAGATGGTTCCAAAGACGACTCAAGGAAGGAACGTAATAAATCCGTCAACAAGCAGTCAGATAAGAAACGTTGCTTTAATTGTGGCTCAACAGAGCATGATGTTAAAAATTGTAACAACAAATGCAGATAAAGGACCGAAGTGTTTAAAATGCAACAACTTTGGACACATCGCATTAAAATGTCAGCAAGCGCAGTCGGGAGCATCTACGACCACGGTAAGTTGCATAAATACCACAGATGATAAATTTATTCTTGTCGACATTGCAGGATTAAAATGTTGAGCTCTAATCGATACTGGAAGCGACATAAGTTTGATGCGATATGATATATATAAAGATATTGGAGAACCCAAATTAAATCAAACAACTAGAGTTTTTACAGGACTAGGAAATGTCATCACAAGACCGAAGGGCACATTCCAATTAAAATTGACGGTTGGAAACGACACTTACGAAATCGCCATTTATGTAGTCTCTACCAATTCGATGACGGCTGAGTTAATACTGGGTTATAATTTTTTACGGAACACGGAGATAATTATTCGAAAAGGACAAATCGAAATCAAACAGTTGCCGGAAGGAAAAGTTGACACTGCAAGCGAAAAACTAACTTGTAACAAAAAAGAAGACCCTGAATGTATAATCCTTGAGGAAGCAATCGTTGCAGATTGTGCTACTATCAACGAGATCGAAGCCCCAGAAATGTACAGAAGCAAAATAGAAGCATTAGTAACTAATTATCAGCCGAAGAAGACTGTCAAAACCACAATAGAAACCAAAATACTATTAATGGATACGACACCAGTTTATCTTCGTCCCCGCAGATTAGCTCCAAAGGAAAAAGATGTCTTAAACAATCAAATACGCGAATGGTTAGCGACAGGTATAATCAAACCCAGCACGAGTGAGTATGCTAGTCCAGTTGTTATTGTGCGCAAAAAAGATGGCTCGAGTCGTGTATGTATAGATTATAGAGCATTAAACAAAAAAATGATACGTGATAAATATCCAATGCCGTTAATAGATGATAAGATAGACGCGCTTGTAAACTTTCGTATATTTTCCGTACTTGATTTGAAAAACGGTTTTTTTCACGTGCCAGTAAAAAAAGAAAGCCAGAAATACACAGCATTTGTCACACCAACGGGTCAATACGAATTTATGAAAACGCCATTTGGACTTTGTAATAGTCCTACCAACTTTCTAAGATTTATTGATGAAGTATTTAGAGACCTCATTCAAGAAGCTATTGTTTTTACTTATATGGACGATCTAATTGTTCCAGGATATGACGAAAAAGATGCATTTGATAAGTTAGAGAAAACTCTGGCTGTTGCTGCAAGTAGTGGTCTTAATATCAACTGAAAAAAATGTAGATTCTTACAAAAATGTGTCGAGTTCTTAGGTCATGTAATTGAGGATAGTTGTGTAAAGCCATCTCCAGCTAAAATTAAATCGGTTCAAGGTTTTCCCCAACCTAAGACGTTTAAACAATTACAGAGTTTTCTCGGACTTACAAGTTACTTCAGAAAGTTTATAAAAGACTATGCAAAAATAGCTTATCCATTATACGACATAAAAGAAGAGCAACACTTTACTTTTGGACAGGTACAGCAACTAGCATTTATGCGGTTAAAAGATGTTTTGTTAAAAGAATCTGTGCTTCGAATATACGATCCTAATGCAATCACTGAACTACATACAGATGCAAGTAAACAAGGGTACGGGGCGACTCTCCTTCAGAGAAAGAGGAAAAATATTTACACCCCGTTTACTATATAAGTAATAAAACGTCCGACTCCGAAAAAAAGTGGTGCTCCTACGAATTAGAAATATTAGCAATAATTAAAGCGGTTAAAAAAATTCGCGTTTACTTATTAGGAATTAAATTTAAAATTGTAACTGACTGTCAAGCCTTTCAGAAAACGTTATCTAAAGAAAATTTATCACCTAAAGTTGCCAGATGGGCATTAGTATTAGAGTAGTTTGAATATGATATCGAACATCGTCATGGCGACCGGATGCAACACGTTGATGCTTTAAGCAGATATCCTGTGATACTGGTAGAAGATACAATGTTGATGTCTATTAAAAACGAAGAAGATAAAGAGGAGCGTCTACACGTGATTAAGCAATTGTTAGCAAAAGGTCCATATGAGGATTATGCGATTGAAAACGGGATAGTAATGAAAAAAGTGGGCGACCGAAGTGTGGTAGTATTGCCGTCAAGTATGTATTATGATACTATACGAAGAGTACACGAAAACGGGCATTTTGCTACTAAGAAAATGATGGAAGCTATACAAGAAGACTATTACATTCCAAAACTAAAAGATAAAATAGATAATTATATTGAATGTTGTGTACCCTGTATATTGTCTGAAAAAAAGAAAGGGAAAAAAGAGGGCATGTTGAGACCTATTCCTAAAGGTGACGCACCATTAAGCACTTATCACATTGATCACTTAGGTCCGATGACAAGCACGTCCAAACTATACAAATATTTAATCGTTATAGTAGATGGATTTTCAAAATTTGTATGGATTTATCCTACTAAAACTACTAACGCCAAAGAAGTCTTAAATAAATTGACGGCAATGCAACAACATTTCGGCAATCCACAACGTATTATAACAGATAAAGGTACTGCGTTTACCTCATCTTATTTTAACGATTACTGCGCAACAGAAGGCATAGAACATATTGCCATAACTACGGGTGTACCTCGTGGTAACGGACAAGTAGAACGTATAAATAGACTTATTATTCCCGTGTTAACCAAACTATCTTTAGATAAACCCGACCATTGGTATCGTCATGTAGCTAAGTTGCAAATGTGCATTAACAGCACTTATCAGCGAAGCGTGGGTATGAGCCCATTTGAAGCTTTATTTGGCGTAAAAATGAGGCAGCACGATGATATTCAATTATTGTCCTTATTAGAACAGGAATATGTCCAATTATTTAATGACGAACGCGATAACTTAAGAAATACTGCAAAAAGAAATATTTTAACAAACATCGTAAAAAAGCTCAAATATATAAAGAAGGTGACTTAGTAGTAATCCGACGAACAATTTGCGCCGGGTTTAAAAATTAAGCAACGATATCTAGGACCTTATAAAGTGTCAAAAGTCAAAGGTAATGATAGGTATAAAGTTATAAAAATTTGCAAAAGCGAAGGACCCGAAACAACGACATCCGCTGCTGACTACATGAAAAGTTTTTCCTTCGGGGACCGAAGGAAGTGCAGGAATGGCCGAATGTGGGAATCGAGATTATCTGAGCGAGCGAAACGAGGTGGCCGAGCGAGGCGAGGCGTTGACGATCTCCAAAAGGGAGCGCTAGCATAGTTAAGTTGAATGTGAGACTGTAAACACGTATGTCAGGCGATCTCCACATTATAATAACGAGCCGATTTATACTATTGTTATCCGAGTAATTAATAAACTTGTGTGACATTCATCAATATTTCTCATTGAACGAACCAAATTCCCACATATATATAAAGTGTCCAGAGTCGATCACACCACCCGTCGTGTGCAGGTAGAGCAGGTAAAACTGAGAAGAAAATTCCTTTTCCATTTTGCAATTTTCGCAATAATTATCAAGAAATTAATTAAAAAAGATCGGCCAATTTGTGTGAGTATAAGCGCGTGGTGAGAAATAACGGCCCACAGACAAATCAAAAGTTTGCGGTTGCTAGGCGTGCGACGAAGTTTTGGGAGAAACGCTCTACAAATGACAACGGTTACGTACGAGCAATACATAACGATGGATTCTCACGTCCTAGCAATCACACATCAACGAGTTATCCCTTTTTACTGCGCGCTTATACTCACGCGAATTGGTCGATCTTTTTTAATTAATTTTTCAATAATTATTGCAAAAGTCGTAAAATGATAAAGAACTTTTCTTCTCGGTTTCCTCTATTCTATCTGCATACAAAAGGTGATACGGTTATTATGGGATATACATATATATCATCTTATAATTAAAAGAGAATTTCTATTATTTATATGTTGTATTACGTATACATAAATGACAAACCTGGCTTAGTGATCACTAATAATTTATTAATCGGCTGGCTCACTGATTCAGAAACATACTCGCTTTCTATTGGAATGTAATTCGAGGGCATAGTAATTTTTTTCTTTTTTGATTCACCTAGAAATTTCCAAAATTGCTAGATTTTCATATTGTAACTTTAATATACAAAATTTCTTATAGAAATGTGTTCTATAGATACCTTCATCGTTGCTTGATGTGTCGCCATAGAATTTTCGTTTTTTAATAAGCCTCTTCTTCGAAACATCCTCTGTTTGTGCCTGTATAGCAATATTGTCGTCTGATGCAGACATTTTGCCTACTGCCTTTTCAACTGACTGTGCATTTTGGTACGTTTCTGTTTTCGAAACATGTTTCCGAATACATATGAATCTCATTTAATGTTTTAATATAAGATATACATATAAAAAACAAACCATAAGGACCAAAATTCTTATGAAATGTGTATTCATCCCAATCATCACATGGCGACGCCTGTTTGATGCAGGCTTGAGTAAGCTGTTTACTTCTTTTCGGCATTTGAAATGTAGATCGCTCAAAGTTAATCCATGCCATTGGTACTGTTATACAGTATACATCGTACAGTAATACGTAAAACGTCATTCTGAAAAATTATATATATATAATTACATATATAAATAGACATACATAGATACATACATACAAGGTGATCCTAAATAAGAGACAAAAATTTTAGATGATTCTTTGTCGAAAATTAAAGTAGTCTTTCATATAAACATATACTCCTATATCTCTCTTCAAGAAGGAATATAGAAGTATATGTTTATATTAAAGACCTCTCTTAATTTTTAAAGAATTATCTCCTACAATTTTTCGTACTTATTTAGAATCACCATGTTATCACCGGTGTTATGTCCCCCTTGGAACCCTACAACTTTTGTCTGAAACATTTTTTAATATCTCGCTTCGTTTCCGAGAAAGGGGGACATAACACCGTGACCTTGGATTATTCTCGGAATGCGATTTTGAAGGTCATTTCGATGTCTACTTGATTTTTTTTAAATGGGAGGGTGTACTTTTTCTTCCGGAAATGAAAAGAGCGTTCAATTTTGAGTCTAAAAGTACTAGTACACTTATGACCTAAAATTGATAGTTGATGAGATATTTCAAAAATAAGACAACAGATTTCCGTTCTCTACATTACCTGGGATCAACGACATAAACAACAAAGAAAACAATCTGATGTAAGCAAACGTAGGCTTATTATTCAAAACTTAAATAATTTTATTCCAGTAAATGTTCGAAATGATGGCCATTAACTTCGATACATTTTCGAAAACGTTTTTCAAAAGAATGCTGAACTTTTATTAAAGTATCTTCATCGATACTCGCACAGGCATTGATAATCAGTTGACGCATATTCTCAGGTGTAGTCGGTGCTTCTTGATAAACCTTATCTTTTATGAATCCCCATAAGAAAAAGTCTGGAGAAGTGAGATCCGGAGAGCGGGCAGGCCAATTAATAGGTCCTCTACGTCCTATCCATCGATCAGGATAATCTCTGTCTAATATTTGTCGAGCTGCAGCTGCATAATGAGATGGACAACCATCGTGTTGATACCACATATTCGACCGTTCTGCGATAGGAACGTGTTCAAGCAATTTTGGTAGTTCTTGGTCTAAAAAGTTTCTGTACTTCGGTCCATTGAGCGCACCTTCAATAAAGTACGGTCCAATTATTCGATTTCGGTGAATACCACACCAAGCATTCACACTCCATTGCCGTTGATGCTCTACTTCCCGTAACCATCTTGGATTTTCTAATGCCCAGTAATGCATATTGTGTCGATTAACTTGACCATGATTAGTAAACGTCGATTCATCAGAAAATAATGAAAATAATGTTAAAAAAGTTGTTGTCTTGTATTTGCAGTAGAGCCCATTGACAAAATTCGACACGATTTTCAAAATCATCTCCATGAAGCTCTTGGTGCAAACAAATGTAATATGGATGGAATTTGTGGCGCTTCAGTATTCGAAGAACACTTCTTTGAGAGATTCCCAAATCACGTTCAATTTTACGGGAACTTACTTGTGGATTATCGGCCACGACAGCTAATACAGCGATTTCCGAATTTTCTCCAGTAACAGTTCTCATTCGATGTCTTTTTTTCATTGCAACAGTCCCCGTTTCTGAAAACAACTTCACAACTCGTTGAAAACTTCTAGCGGATGGCTGCCTTCTTTCAGGATATCGTTCCGCGTATAAGTTGCATGCTACTCTAGCGTTCTTCTGTGCTTCACCATAAATGTAAATCATATCGATCTTTTCAGCAACCGAATATCGGATATCCATGATTTTAAAGTAATCATCAATGAAGTAATAATCGAATGTGAAAATTTCTCTTTCGAATCTCAATCTGATCTGATCTTCTTCTTTCAAACTCTCCTCCGTTGTCAACGCTTCGTTGCCTCGGACGCAAACCAAACAAAAACAAACTCTATCTCGATTTCCTTCTTTTGTTAAACAGCGCTTGGAGTCTTCTAATGCGCTGTTCATACATAAATCTTTTAATTTTCTTACATATGCTTCCTTCATAACAATAGCAATGCCTGTGCGAGTATCGATGAAGATACTAATAATAAAAGGTCAGCATTCTTTTGAAAAATGTTTTCGAAAATGTATCGAATGAATGAAAACATCAGATTGTTTTCATTGTTGTTTATGTCGTTGATCCCAGGTAATGTAGAGAACGGATATCTGTTGTCTTATTTTTGAAATATCTCATCAACTATCAATTTTAGGTCATAAGTGTACTAGTACTTTTAGACTCAAAATTGAACGCTCTTTTCATTTCCGGAAGAAAAAGTACACCCTCCTGTTCGGGAGTCGATCTCGACGAGATCGCCCGAAACTGAGAGAGACGCTCAGAGATGAGCGAGAAGCGGTGTGTTACGCGAATCCGTAGATCCGCTGGAGGATAAGGAGATTGAGAAATGAGTCGAGTGCAGATGTTAAGAAATGTTCTTTTTTATTTTGAATAATAGGAGCGAGCGACGGCACGTATTCCGCGATTCCGACGGAGATCTTCAAATGTCCTGTTAATGTTTGCCCTTTTTCGCGGTTCGGAAATCTTGATTAAGAGCTTTTTGCTAGAAACTCTCGCGAGAGCGGAAATCTTGCACGCGGACGCCGGATGTTGCTTGGCGCGAGGCAGAGGACATTCGCGGAACGGTTAACGCGCGGCGACTCTCTGACTCCACACTCTTAACACTTAACTTTTACGATGTCTTAGCACTAACTGAATGAATAATAACGTTTGAGATATGACCGAATTGACCGCCGCGAGAATATGAATGCGATTGTATGGCGAGACAATTCGGACCGATTTGAGACGAGTAAGCCTACTGCGTATGCGACACGAGCGAGAATAAGACACGAAAGAATATCACACGATAAATGATGATATTCGAAACTATGATCGATTGCTATCGACCAGCTCGAATCGTTGTCGTAGGCAGACTAAATCGACCGACCGCGGAAACTCGCGCTCTGCCGATCTGAATAACAAGTTTTTCTGATTTCGAACCTTCGAGAACTTGCTGTTTGTCACAGTTTTTCGTACTAAGAAGAATGCGATCACGCACCGAGCGGGTGACCGCGGCGCTGTTTGTTCTTGCTCGTGTTTTATTTTCTGAGGCAATCGTTTTAATATAACAGCGAAATATAGAAACGAAATTTTAATGATTCAATTTTGAACACCTCCCATTTAAAAAAATCAAGTAGACATCGAAATGACCTTCAAAATCGCATTTCGAGAATAATCCAAGGTCACGGTGTTATGTCCCCCTTGGAACCCTACAACTTTTATCTGAAACATTTTTTAATATCTTGCTTCGTTTCCGAGAAATACGCCCGCGTCACTATAAATGCCTCACCCTGTATATATGTATATATCAAAATTAATTATAACGTGTAAAATACATAACAATAAAATAACATAACAACAAGATAACATACATAAAATAAGATAACATACATGATTGAGCAATGCTTTCTTATTTTAACGATGAATGTAATAATGGCATGCAACACCATGAAGTTACATCTTTAAACGGAAGTTGAACGGCTTTATTCATGATTTCTGTAATTGGCCATATCATTAGATCCGATAAATTTTTAACCACATATATGTCCATATTTTGTGACTCGCAAGGATAGAATGGCAAAGAATTTTTTGCCAAGAATTTTTTCCCAATAATGACGGATGTTTTTTTTTCGTTATAACAAATATATTCAATAATAACAATTGTTTTATCTTTGAGATAACAACAATTGTTGGGTATCTTGTTTGTCAATGTAAAGTCGCTGAATTGAATCGCACAATAAGCATTGATACAATTCATTGGAGGAACTTTTGAACATTTCTTTTTCAATATAGGTATATTAGATTTGTTACAATCAGATTGAAAAGCTTCATTATAATTTTCCGAAATTCTTTTGTATAATTGCTGTAGTGTAGAGATGGGCGATACGGTATCGATATTTCAAGTATCGATACTTTAATATCCAAATATCGATATTTTGTATCGATATTCTATCACTCGATATTTCCACGTATCGATACTTGCTCCTTGAATATCGATCTTCGATATATCTATATTGACCGCTTGTGTTAACAATTATTTTTTCGATTTGACTATTCTCTGATGGTTATTATACGAATTAAAACGGAAAGCACAGATTTCTGCATAATGCATAATGCATAACGCATAAATGAATGAATCAAGCTTATCACACACAAATTGACATAGCTGCATATGCATAGCATAAGACCATCTGGACCAATGAGCATGCTATGTAAATCAATATGGCGATTTTATTTCGATGCTCATTGGTCCAGACGGTCTTATGCTATGCATATGCAGCTATGCTGATTTGTGTGTGATAGGCTTCAAGCCTATCGAAATAAAATCGCCATATTGATTTACATAGCATGCTCATTGGTCCAGACGGTCTTATGCTATGCATATGCAGCTATGCCAATTTATGTGTGATAGGCTTCAATTAGAATCCTTCATTTTTATCCCCCAGGTTGGAAATAAATGATTGGCCCATTTCCTTAAGGTAGGTTTAGACAGGACGCGACAAGCGTCAAGCAGTGAGCAGCAACCCAATCAGCGAGGCGATATTTTTTATGGCGTAGAAATATCGCCTCGTTGATTGGATTGTTGTTCGCTGCTTGACGCGTCCTGTCTGAACCTACCTTTATTCGTTATTCATTATGCGTTATGCAGAAGTCCTTTGTTTAGGCAACGGTGTAATTTCATCAGTCATAAAGTCAAATATTTGATGCTTTTATGGTCTCAAGCTCATCAAGATTGTTTATCGTTTTTTTATTCCGTATTCTCGTGAAAAAAACAAAGGACCAGGCTTCGATTCTCCCATGAGTGTTGCTCGTTTGCTTTCGGGTGAACGAGCAAGTGTTAGTTCGAAGACCAAACTTTGAGCCAACCGTGTTTTACCTTTAGATTCTATTTGTGATTTTGATACCGAAGAAAGATGTAATATCTCATTAACCGAAATTTAATCGTGGCCATCTGGAACGATTTAATGATTTAACAAAGAAGAATAAAGAATATCAGAACACATTTATAATCAAGGTGAAGTTAAAAATAAGTGAATGTATATTTTTTTATCTAGATTTCATTATCCCTTACTCATCTGTTCCATAGTTGAATGTGTAATTTTCTAATTTGTAATTTTTACAGAGTTACATTTTAAAAAGTTATTAATCAGGTGAAAGTATATGTGGTTCCCTATTTCCTAACCTCCAATCTAATAAGTGCTCTCACTTTCTATAAAAGTAGGCGTGCAAGTTTTTTCTCTATTTTATTCTTTGAAAAAGTTTCATAATATTATTTTCTAGATTTTTTTATATATGATATATATATATAATTATCAAAAAGGAGGTACCTTATTTTTTATGCATTATTAAATAATAACAATTCTCTTCATATAGTGCCGCCAAAAAGTGCTATTTGGAATTACTTTATAAAAAGTGGTACAGTTGCTAAATGCAAAATCTGTCAGCTAGATGTAAAGACAGCTGGAAATACGACCAATTTGCATTTCCATATGAATCGTTCTCATCCTCATATCGAGATGGGTTTTGAAAACAAATCTGCAGTATCACTCAAGAGAAAACAGATGGTAATATATTATATCATAATGATAAAATTATATTATTCTTCAGTTTTATTCTTTAATTGTTATGATATATATTTATCTCAATTTTAATCCGAAATAGACAACGAAGATGCTATCGACTGCGATGACTTATTAGTCTCATCTCCGGCACCATCTACATCGTCAATTAATTCAGAAACGCAATCGGTATCGATTTCACCGATTTCTGTTTCCAAGCAACCTAAGATTGATTTAACATTTGAAAAACAAAAGTCGTATCAAGGTATAGAAATTGTAATTATTCGTGTTTCAAATAAATTATTTTGAACAAATATCCAATCACCTAATTTGTTGACATTGTATTGAAAATATCTGTCGTTTCGTATATGTTTCCTTTTCAAATATTGTTCTAATCAATTCAAATAGAATATTCATTTTACAAATGTATAAAAGTTTTTGGATATTCATATTTTTGGATAGTATTACTTTAATCAATAAAATAGTCAGTATTTCAAAAATTGTAATCAGTATTTAAAAAATTGTATTATTATAGTATTTTTAATTTTTCAGTTGGAGGATCCAGAGCGGCGGATGTGACAAACAAACTGCTGTTCATAGTTGCTAGAGACAACTTGCCGTTTCATATAGTTGAAAAGGAAGGTTTCCAAACCTTTATGAATACATTACTGCCTTTATACAAGATCCCTAGTAGGAAAAGCATAACTCATCTTATAGAAGAGAAATACAAGCTCTTATCAAGTATGATGAAAGCACAACTTTCAGAAGTTAAATATTTATCTTTAACTACTGATATTTGGACCGAATCGTTAAATACGAAAAGTTTTCTGGGCTTAACGGCACACTTCTTAACAAAAGAGCAACATAAATCTGTTACAATCGGCGTTGTTGAGATGACGGAACGACATCAGTCCGAATATTTAAAAAGTTGGTTATTAAGTTTAAAAGATGAATGGAATATACATATTGAAAATATCATTGTTGTTGTGTCAGATAATGCTGCCAATATAAAAAAAGCTATTGTTGATGTTTTTGGCATAGACAAGCATTTGCCATGCTTTGCGCATACTTTAAACTTAGTTCCAGCAAAAATTATTGATGAAGATAATACCGTAAAAGGTTTCTGTGCAAAAATTAAAGATATTGTTACATATTTTAAAAGATCAGTCATTGCTGCAGACCAATTACGACTTAATTCGAACTTAAAATTAATTCAAAGTGTTGACACGCGATGGAACTCTACATATAATATGTTAGAGAGATTTATACAATTGTCGGAAAAAATTAGCTGCATTATTTTGCAATGTCCTACGGCTCCTCCGATGTTGACTGCCTCGGAGTTGCAATCAGCCAAAGAATTTATTCAATTATTAAAACCATTTAAAGATGCAACAACAATCATATGCGGCGAATATTATCTCACTGCGAGTAAAGTAATTCCAATCGTAAATATTTTAAAGAATAAATTGAACACATTTGAACCTTCTACTGATATAGGGCATCATTTCAAAAAGATGTTAAAAGATCAATTTATAAAACGGTTTGAGAATATTGAACAAGTGTCGTTATTAGCTATAGCTACAATTTTAGATCCTCGATTCAAAAATATTAATTTTATCGATAAAGTTGCTTGTTCACAGGCCATTAACAAAATTACAAGATTTATAAATTCTAGAGTTACAGATACTAACCTTAAATATCAAAGTCAACAAAAAATTTCAGATAATAACGATAACGCAAACTTTTGGTCTTATCATGAAAACCTTGTAAATTCTAACATATCTAAACAGATAGTTAATCAAGATCCTGATCAAATGCCAGATGACTTTCGTCATTATCTGAATCAACCACCGATAAGAATGGACAATAGTGCCATCAAGTATTGGAGCATAGCCCGAGATTCACTCCTAAAAGACATAGCAATTAAGTATCAATCATTGATTGCCACTTCAGTTCCTTCCGAAAGGCTATTTTCCAAAGCAGGTAAAATAATGACCGAAGAACGAAACAGGTTAACAAGTGATCACTTAAATCAATTGTTATTTTTACAATCTCTCGATCTCAGCGATTGGCATTTATAGAATAAATATTATTGTAAATCATGATAATAATCATTTATTTCACAAATAAAAAAATTTCATTTAAAATGTGTATCTTTTATTTAGAAAATAATGTTAGCGTAATTATGTAAAGATTATTATAAATACATGCCGTTTACATAATTATATTCATATAATATATATAACGTTTTTAATCCAATGTCTTTATATAAGTGTATGTCTTATGTATTTTTTTCAAGTATCGATATTGATGATATCGATACGGAGCATTCGATATATTTGGTATATCGATATTTTCATCCACGATATGTATCGTTATGATATATCGATACTTTCGGTTTGTATCGCCCATCTCTACTGTAGTGGTTTATCAGCTTTCCTTGGCATTCTCCACTTCAGGAAGATATAACCTAACCCAAACCTATTTCTGATTTAAAACTAAAATTTATGCTATGTACATGGTGTCAGACAATTACGTTCAAATCGTTAAACTTATTTTGTTAATAACGTTTTAATAAAAAACGAGCGACGGCTTAAACCTTTTGAATGTTGTTCAGGGTCATGACCTAGACAACATATGTCAAGGTCAAGGTCATCGAGACTGCCTCCCTTCATCGGCATATTTACCGCGCGTATTATTCTTTATAATAAGATTGAAGTAATTGGTGTTAAAGCAACAGTGAATTGAAATTGATACACCTTTGTGCGCAAATTTAGAACAATAAACATTAGGTACAAATACAAAATTACTTTTCGTTAAGACCACGGTTAGACTAGTGGGAAAAGTGAGAAACAAGGAAACACCTTTTCTGCTTAATCGAACATTGCAATCTTAACTGAAATGAAATATGTAGGTATATATATATTTTTTTTCAGCCCCAAATTGCGTAAGTTTTTTACCTTCTAATCAAATGAAGTTCAATATGAATTTACAGAAACCGACATATAATAATTATTTTATTTAAAACAAATTAGCAATCAATCATGGTGTTTCTAATCAAATAAAATCATTTGTAATCACTAGAAATCTGATGATTACATATGCAATCACAAGACATCATTGTGTAATCAGATGAAATAATTTATTTTATCAAATGATTTCATATGTAATGAAGAAAATTATTTGTAATCAGATGAAATTATTTGTAATCAGATGACATCATTTGTAATCAGATAAAATCATTTGTAATCAGATGAAATCAAATGAAATTAAATGAAACCATGTAATCGATGGGACAGCATTTTAGCTAGTGGTTACCCCCTCGACTTTTGTTCAAAACGTTTTTCTCTAAAATGCTTAGTTTTTGAAAGAAAAGGGGTGTACGGGTGCTCTAGGACACCCTGTATACTGATATTGATAATATTATATTATTTGTATATTGATAATATGATGATAGAGCATTTTGGATTCTAAAATAATTACCACTTGTCGCAATAATCTTTCTTTGCCCTCGCATGGTCTGCAAGACCAGAAAGTTTTTGTGTCAAATCTATATACTGGATATATACTGGATATTATGTCAAATCGTGAAACGTTCTGTGAGCTAAATGTCAGATCTATATACTGTGTTCGAGATCAAACCATATTAATTAACTGAATTAAGTAAGCGTGAGCGAACGTCTCTTAAAGGAGCGCTCGAAGATTGGCGCGTTAGCCACCATCTCGCGCGGATCACGGCGCGCGGCAAATCAGAACGCGCTGCGACAACTGCGATCCGCAAATTACGCCAGGCCAGCGGCATCGCTCGTGCCGTTCGAAGCGGGCCACGCAGCGGTCACCCGAGAAAGCCAAAAATTACAAACAAAGGAGAACAACAACGTTCAATTTTAAATAATCATCGATAACAACAGCAGACTCGAATTTCGCGAAAAATACGTAGAAAGTTCTCGAACAATCTAAAGAACGTTTGTATAAAAGCTCTCTCGAGGAACCGCCGGGCGCACTCGATCTGATATATTCGACGTGACAGTGTGTGATCAAAATCGTTTAATCTTTCGTGAAGGAAAAGTCGCTCGCTTTTCCATTCGTATGCTCGCCTACGAAACGCGAAGTAACCGATTTGCTCAAAAGAGATTTCTCGTCGCTCGCGATAAATCTCTCGTAATTACAACGCGCCGTTTATTCCGTCGCTCGCGGAATCGCGCCGTTATACCGTCGCTTGCGGTATTCGAGTTAGTTCCGTCGCTCGCGGAGATTATCGTTGCGCTCCCGGTCGCTCGCCGGAGCAAGAACTCGGATAAGATTAGTATAAATCTTATGAGGGACAGACTGGTGAACTATTAATTGTTTTAATAAATTGACTGCCTTTTTTTCAAACACTTTTGTGTCCGTTTCTCGCAATCCTCGCGCTCACGCGTTCATTCGCGCACATACTGGCTATTGTGTCAAATCGTGGAACGTTCTGTCAGCCAAACTGAAACAATTTAATCGAAGCATAATATATATAATATATATATAAATATATACTGCCTCTCTTTGTATATACATATTGATAATATGATGATAGAGCATTTTGGATTCTAAAATAATTACCACTTGTCGCAATAATCTTTCCTTGCCCTCGCATGGTATGCAAGACCGGAAAATTTTTGTGTCAGATCTATATACTGAATATATACTGGATATTGTGTCAAATCGTGAAACGTTCTGTGAGCCAAATCAGATCTATATACTGGCTATTGTGTCAAATCGTGGAACGTTCTGTCAGCCAAACTGAAACAATGTAATCGAAGAATAATATATACATAATAATACATATATAATACATAATAATACATATATAACACATATATATACACATACACATATATAAATCCATATATAAATACATATTGATAAAAAATCATTTATAGTGTAATGTAATAAGAAACGATAATTACCTGAACCATATTATTATAAAATAAAATTGGAAACTCCGCGACACATACACAAAATTGTCTCTCAATCAATATAATGTTCTTCATTCATACATTACTCTGCAATTATTATATTATAACCTTATTACATCTTATACCATACATTATTTCGCGATTATAACCTTATTATACGTATCATATACGTATGCACGCACATACACAAAATTGTCTCTCAAGGCGTATTTGCACACTCAAGCGAATAATCCTACATGAGCGCTGCAAACGCGCCTTAAGGGATAAAATAGTTTTGCGGTTGTGCGTGCGAGCATACGTACGTGAGCGACTGAATCTGAACCTGAAAGAAAAATGAGAAAAGTGTCACATTTCATTTTACGATTATAATTCCTCAGGATTGACTGCACCAATCTTATTCAAACTGGTCGCAATCGAAAGCTTGCATCCACATTGTATCAGAAAAGTGCCGTTAGATTTTTGATTATTGGCTTGGTTTCTGAGGAATTTTAATCGAACATTTATTAGACGTAAAACTCCGGATAAGGTACTTGGTAGCGCCGCGGCCCCTGTTATAGGCAATAGGCAAACAAACTGTTGACAAGCCGGAACGTTTTTTTTTATATACTTGGCGTCGCGACGCTACCGCGTCGCTTGATAACGATCGATGAATTTCGACCGGCTCGAATCGTCGTCGTAAGCATACTAAAGTGATCGACTGCGGAAGCTCGTTCTCTGCCCATGGAAATAACAAAAGTTTTTCAACGTCGGTCGTTCGAGAACCTGCTGTTTGTCACAGTTTTTCAGCTCAAAGAATAACGCACGAGTACGCGCCGATCAGCTGAACGCGACGTTATTTACTCGCTCGTGTTTTGATTTTAAAGATTACCGTTTAAATATCTTAAACGAAAAGCGAAAACCGTTCGACTCTCGAACATATATATATATGGATATATATATATTTAATAAAGTATATGTATTTAACTGCGTCGAGAGAAGGAAAAGAAAAATGCCAATAGCTAGTTGAGCGCGGCGTATACTTGTTTATTGTTTCGTTGTCTGAGGGGCTAAACATATGGTATCTATCTATTGAGAATGGTGTCCATGCGTTGCGTTACTGCGAGATCTTCGACAGTATCCCGGTGACAGTAACAAAAAAAGGAAGGAAAAACGCGTGAAAACGTGAGAAAAAAAAAGGAAAATATGGATACGATGCTTGCGATGTTTTTGGATAGATGGATTGCCATCAGATATCCTCTCACAGGGGTAAGTAGAAAATAAGTTTGATGATGCATATACAGGGGTAAGTAGAAAATAAGTTTGATGATGCATATCCCCCCCTCGCTTCACTCTGCGGTGTACATCTGCGCCAGCGTAAATGCTGGTAATCTGTCCACTAGATCCACCACGTGGTGACGGTGGAAGATCGTATTATTAATTGGGAGCAGAAGAGGGGGCTGCTTAGGCGTAGTGGTTTAGGATGGACTACTCGAGGAGGCTTCCATTCATACTGGTGATGAGTCAAGACTCATCGCTGAGCGGCTACGGGGGCCAATTTTCAATCGTTTGATATGATTGGACCGCTCTGGAGACGTGCTGGGGATGTCGTCTCTCCGTGGCGATCGGCATTGCATCCATTGAGCGAGATTCCAACATCGCTCTGGAGTCGTATGTACTGTGTTAGAGTGGCGTAAGGTGCGAGGTCTGAATAGCTCAGTGGTAAGAGCAGTTGCCCGGAAAGCGAAAGACTCGGGTTCGATTCCCGATTCAGCCACTTGTACCTCGCATATTTTTTCAGACCCGCAAATGTTGTTTTCTAACAATTATTTGTCGGGCTGAGGAAGTGTGTAAACGCCCTACACAGATACGACAGTGCCGCTGCCACGGAAGAGATGGATGCTTGGTTCGTGCCTTCTCCCGCCTTAAATCCCCCCCTCGCTTCACTCATACAGCTTGACCCAAAGCACTCCTGACAACGCTCGCGAGCAGGTAGAGCACAGTAAACTGAACAGGAAAGTCCTGTACCATTTTGCAATTTTTGTAATAATTATTGAAATATTAATTAAAAAAGATTGGAGAAACAGCGCGCGTTTCGCGCGGTTAGTGGAACGTACACTCTAGGCATGCCAGCGGCGAGCTTCGCAGTGTCGCACGGCAACGAAAAGTTTGGTAGCCCCACGACGAGAGTCGGGGTACGCGCGAACAGCGAGCGGCCATTAATAACAATTATTAAATGATTTAGATAAATAATGCTAATTAAATGCTTGCCTAACAGTTACAAAAAGAATTAAT
Organism: Formica aquilonia x Formica polyctena; assembly: GCA_907163055.1. Taxonomy (NCBI): domain Eukaryota; kingdom Metazoa; phylum Arthropoda; class Insecta; order Hymenoptera; family Formicidae; genus Formica; species Formica aquilonia x Formica polyctena. The sequence goes on along the minus strand of CAJQTV010000055.1, from coordinate 1,470,442 downwards.
TATTAAATAATAATATATTATTATTATTATTTTATTATGATTTTTAATTATTCTTTTATGTTTCGTGGAAAAGGAAATAATAAGAAAGATAAAAGAATTTGATGCTGCAATAATATACTTACAAAAGGAAACAATCGAGAATCAATTGTGAATTTACAGTCCTTCATCAATGTAGGATTCATAACTACGGTAAAACACAAGAAATTAAAATTGTGAATGCTGAAAATGAGATACTTATGAAAAAGAAACAAAGAATCTATCATGTGAATTTACGCTTATAAGCTTTCGTTAATTTACTATTTACAATTACTATAGAAAACAATGCAATCGTTTTCTATCGGTTTCTTTTGGTTCTTTCGTCAGGATTGCGAGAAATGTTCATACAGGAATATTCGAATACGCATATCAAAGAGTATAAAAATAATGATATCAAAAAATATAAACTAGTGAAGCGAGGGGGGGATTTAAGGCGGGAGGAGGCACGAACCAAGCATCCATCTCTTCCGTGGCAGCGGCACTGTCGTATCTGTGTAGGGCGTTTACACACTTCCTCAGCCCGACAAATAATTGTTAGAAAACAACATTTGCGGGTCTGAAAAAATATGCGAGGTACAAGTGGCTGAATCGGGAATCGAACCCGAGTCTTTCGCTTTCCGGGCAACTGCTCTTACCACTGAGCTATTCAGACCTCGCACTTTACGCCACTCTAACACAGTACATACGGCTCCAGAGCGATGTTGGAATCTCGCTCAATGGATGCAATGCCGATTGCCACGGAGAGACGACATCCCTAGCACGTCTCCAGAGCGGTCCAATCATATCAAACGATTGAAAATTGGCCCCCGTAGCCGCTCAGCGATGAGTCTTGACTCATCATCAGTATGAATGGAAGCCTCCTCGAGTAGTCCATCCTAAACCACTATGCCTAAGCAGCCCCCTCTTCTGCTCCCAATTAATAATACGATCTTCCACCGTCACCACGTGGTAAACAATATGCTAATGATATTAACGTACTCCGGACATTTATATTGTAGTTATTGATGTAATAATGTTTAAATTAAATTAATTATTTGTTACTTTAAGATACATTGCACTTATTAATTTTGAAACTTAGCAGCGCCAAGATTTTCAACTAAAATTTTTTTAATTTTTTTATTTTGTATTAATTTTTAATTTTTGCATAAGATTTTAATTTTTTATATAAATTTTTAATTTTTATTTTTTTTATAAATTGTTTTTAATTAGCTATATGCTCTGTTACTTTAATTATATTGCGATTTATTAAATATAATTTTTCTTAGTATTGGAAATAGTAAAATAAATTAATTTTATAACATAAATTTTTATTCATATAATTTTTCTTGATATTGGAAATAATAAAATTAATTAATTTTATAATATAAATTCTTAAAATGACAAATATAATTATTCAATTGTAATATTTTTTGATATCATTATTTTTGTAGTAAATTAAAACAACTAGTTTGTATAACAGTTTTTTTTAGTTAAAATGTTTTTATTTAAATAATAATAAAAGAAATTTTATAGCATAAATTTTTATTTATTTGGCGCAATTTTTTGATATCATTATTTTTCTAGGAAATTTAAACAATTTTTTTGGTTATTAAAATAACATTATTTTGTATAGAGTTAAAATGACATTATTTGGTAGAACAGTTTTTTATAGTAATTTAAAAATAAAACAAATTTTTGTGTTTTACTTTTTCACAGGGCGTTAAAATAACACTATTTTGTATAGAGTTAAAATGACATTATTTGGTAGTAGAGCAGTTTTTTATAGTAATTTAAAAATGAAACAAATTTTTATGTAACACTTTTTCACAGGGCGTGCACTTGGCGCTTTTTTTTACCTTTTTTAAAAAGGTGAGTTTTTGGGAATTATATAATTCTTTTTTGTGTAGTCTGTGTTAAACATTAAAAAATTTTTAATATGTAATGAAATATACAATCTATGGTTCTAAATCCATTAATGAATAATCATTGCTGCTTATCTAGTTCATCATTAAATATATAAATAAAGCGGAAAAAGTGAGTTATATAATTATATTTTTAATAGTAAGAGTAAATTCTTGTATATGGGTCTGATCGAAATACGATTATTAAATGATTATATATTAATTACAAGTTTGATATTATAAAAAAATATTTTTAATAAAGAATTTTTTTATATAACTGCTTCTTCATTTTATAATATCCAATATATATTATTTATTAGCCATCTTTTGTAAAAATATTATATAAATATCTTTAGCACCTCTAGGCCATTGCCTTTTTTAACTTGCGCATCATCAGTTTCGATCCAAATATTGGATACTCCTTCTCTACATATACTTATATAATGACTTTCATCAAGATATGAACCATATTGAAATATAGCATTCATAGTTTTATATAATTGTCCAGCTACTGATACTTTAGTTGTTGGGATAGCACATAAGCTAAATTTGTGTGCTGCTTTCATTAATTTATCATCCTGTGATGAAAACAGTATTAAATGAATAACCAGTATCTCTTTTGTCAATGTTATTTCATTTTTAAGTATTATATCATTTCCAGTACAATGTTTGCATGATTTATTGTGTGATTGATACCAATGCGAAAATGTAACATTTAATAAATCATTAAGAATATAACTTTTCTTCTTCAAATTATTAACAGGAATCGAAATAATAATATTATTATTATCAACAGTAGTTTTTGTATCACCACAAGTTTTGCATCTCGCAGTAGAAGTTACTTGATATTCTATTAAACTTCTTATACAATCATATTTTTCGCAAAGAGCTATAAGAAAATCAGACGCATTTCGTTTTGTAGCGTTTGAAAAATATTCTCCTAAACATTGTCGTATTACATATGTATTTAAATTGCTCATTCCATTTTCGTATCGATGCATTAATATACGTAAAACATCTGATATATCGCAATTAAACAATTGATGTCTAATGACATTTAAATGCAATAAACATTGCAATACCGCATTTGCATAGCATGAAACCTCGTCTGTATTTTGGAAACCATGTATGATCCAAGCAGTATTTGGTCGAATTTTTTCATGTGATTTTTGGACAGCGTTAATTACTTTTGGTAATGCCCATAGGACATCTTTTACTTTGCGATAACGCTCTTTTGAAATAGTAATCATGTCTGCTTTGGGTTTATGTATGCCTTTTAGACGATTATATTCGATAATAGCTTCTTCGCTAGCTATTACCGATGAAGGATCATAATTAATCAAATGCAACCCTTCTAGAGATGTTACTCGCGACAATGCAACGTAAATTTGCCCACAATTAAATACAGAGTTACCAATGTCCATAATAGCACTTTGCAAACTCAATCCTTGGCTTTTATGAATAGTGATCCCATAACTCAGAGATAATGGAAATTGTTTTCTGAGAACATATGCTCTATCAATCATCTCAAATTTAACACTTACTCTTTCAATTAAATATTCTAGACCTGATGGTAAAAGAAGTTTAATCTTTTCTACGTAATCAGTAGATATATCTTGTACAATTGAAATCACTGTAGCAATTGTACCGTTTACAAGACCCAAACTAGCATCAATATTACGCCGAATCATAACTTTTGCTCCAATTTTAATTGTTATCTGTTTTGCAAGTCCAGCTGTTCTAGAATTATTATCATCATCATTATTTAACAATACTTTTAATACTTTCTTTTTTACATATGGAATACATTCAATCGTATCTTCAGCAATTAATAATATTTCTTTAGAAACAATGCGACTTAACATTGCATTATTGAGAACATCACACATACGACAAGTAGGTAGTAAACAAACGGTATCTGATGGCAGCTTGGTAATGAAATTACATAATTCGTTTAATCTAGATTCGAAAGAATCTCCTTTGAAAGATATTTTTCTATTTTCAAGAATCTTACAATCAGATTTTGTCAATAAACCAATACGAATTCTTGATAGTAACTCACGGTAAGAGTTATCTCCTTGCTGACGCATATTGATTGTCAATTCATCGTAGTCAAATAACGTAGTCCATAAATTAACAGCACTTAAGGAACCAAGATGTTTAGCAATTTTTTCATCGGATAAATGCATAAAGATAGGATCTTCGTGTACAGAAGGTAGTTGAAGCAAGTCTCCGAATAAAAGAATGTGCTTTTGACCAAACCAACCATCATCGCAATCACTAGTGTCAAATATTTCAGACAATCGAAGATGTATATACATTAAAATTAAATTAGATATCATCGACACTTCATCAATCACAAAAAGAATAACATCTTTAAGATCTGCTCGTAAAACTTTCAATACATGATCATATAGTTGTTTATATTTAGGAATATGACCATGTTCAACAGGTAATTGAAGCAATCTATGAACTGTCAAACCATCTATATTAAATGCTGCTATACCAGTAGGTGCTGCTACAGCAGTATCTTTGTTAAGATTTTGTTTTATCCAGCATTTAATAGTTTTGATTAAGAAACTTTTTCCAGTACCACATTCTCCGCTAATATATAATCGTAATACTGATTTATCTGAATCTACAGTATTAATAACTCTATCAAATACTCGTTTTTGATCCATATTTAATTTTGCTATCATTTCAGATACATCGATTTCTCGAATTACTTTATCACCAAAATCTTTAAAATCTTGCATTGCTTCACCAGCTTGTATATTTTGAACACCTATCGGATTTTCAGGATCATCCTGAGACTGCTGTTTTTGTAAATCGTCATCTAAGCATTGCTGAACTAACTCTTTTGCAGTTTCAAATGCTTTTTGCAATTCTTCTAATTTTTCATGATATTGCAATGCTTCTACAAGATGCAATTTTACTTTGTGAAACGATTCGGCATAAGTGTCGGATTCATTTCTAAGATCCTCTAATTTTCGCCGTGGTTGAAACATACGCAATAACGAAAAGAATTAATTTTCTGGCTGTGTATTAACATCATATCTATAATGATTAATAAGATATCCACGCTGTCGCCGTTTAAGATAATAACCATTATCTATTTTATAATATTCAACATCCTCATTTTTCGGTTTTATTTTCGAGATATCGTACCATTGTGCAAATTCATAAAGAGACATCCTTTCTAGTTCGTTTGGTCTATGTGGATAATGATTATCTATTAAAGATGGATAAAATATATCTGTAGATTCAGCATCGAGAGCTTCAATTTCTTTGCGATTTTTTAATTTTCTATATCGTATCTGATTAACATCTAACCATTTAATAGTCGTATTTCGATCAGTTCCATATAAAGAAATACCTAACAGTGTATCTGCAGCTTCGAGAGCTCCACATTCTCTATTATTTGTAAATCGTAAAGCGATATTCCAAAGACAACTCGCTAATGATTTGTTTTTATTATTTCTACTATCAAGGATGGTATCAGACAATTCACTTTTTCCCGCTTTATTCATATATTTAGTAACATACCAGGTAAGTAGCGATGATTTTTCGCCAATAAATTGTATATCCATATTACCTTCCCACGCAGTAAGAAGAACAGGATTATAATCATTTATATTAACTTCATTATCTGTTCGAGGAAGATCATAAAGCCTACTTTTATGTTTCAATTGTTTTCTACCTGCTATCTAAGTTGCCACATCTCTCATATTCAAAGTTTCAGTAACGGGACGAGGAAATCCAGAACGACACCGACGAATAACTTTACGTCCCACTTTTTTAGAGCAAAGACAATAATCGTTATGTATATGTCGTTGATGCGTATTAACACGCCTGTATAATAATGGCGAAATATTTTGATCCGGCATTTTGCAACTTATATGTTGTAAAATAAATTTGGAGACTTCTTCAATAACAGATTCACCGAAAATCGGTGCATTTTTAATACAAATTAATAAGTGGAAATGTTGTATACCTCTACCTTGGTATTCTCGTCGCCAGAAATAGTGTGTTACTTCTCCAATTGGATGATCTTTAGAGCTAATAAAATCAAGCATTGCCCGAAATTTATTATCGAGAAACCTGGATGTTGATACAGGATCTCTAGCAACAAGTACACTAACGCATAAAGAAGTGTCATGCCATCCATTTACCTCACGAATATATTCGCCTAAATCTTCCCATAACCACTCACTCGGACTTAATGTTAAGAACCATGTCGCAGGTCCATAATGCTGCGTCATACAATTTAAATCGCTTCTCGGTTTACGCCAATATTGCTCTGTATTTCGAAGTGTGGCAAATATTGTATTCAAATTAGATTCCAATAATTCTTTCGATACTGCTTCTAAATATTCTGCAGCCGTATAACGAACTCACGGATTAGTTACGTTCATTTTATGATAAATTCCACGGCTTAATTGACGAATATTCGCGTTGTTCAATAAATAAAATAAATATTGTTGATTTAATCTGTACTGTGGATGTTTAGATGTCAAACGACATTTAATAAATTCATGATCAAAAAGTTTGACTTGCCTAGTCTCATGTTGTCCATTAATACCAAAAGGATATAAATCTGGAAAACACATTAAATCTAAATATTGTTCACGATTATCCAAAGGCAAGTCCTGAATTTTTAACATTTGATATAAGGTTGCCGCAGTTTTATTTGCTTTCTTTTCATATAAGGGATAGATAGTATATTGTTCGTAATAGTCATCATTTCCATCAGTAACTTGAGTTAACATTGCTTTTTGTTGATTTTCTAATGTAACTTCTATATCATTTTTGATCTCTTCTAACGGATCATTTAATAATTCAGGTACATCATCCAATGTTACTTCTGTATTATTTTCTGTCTCTTTCATTTGGAATTCTGAATTTTTTAATTTTGCCAAACAAAAATCATTGTGATTATTTGGCAATATAATATGAGAGTATAAAGTATTGTTGCGTTTTAACCACGTTAAAGCGTCAAATACTTTTTTAACGTCAACTATTTCTTCCCAAATAATCTTTGATTTTGTCGGGATACCTCTAACTAGAATATATAATTCATGATTATAATTTATTGGATCAGTAGTAGAACATAATTTATTCAATGTCTCCTGTAACGGAAGTGGTAAATGAAATGTTCTACCTTTAACTTTCTGTACCATTTGTCTTTGAGGCAGCTTTTTATTAATAACAGTTCCCATTTTGAGGACAGTTTGAAATGCTTTAGCTCTCTGTATAAGAATTTTTTCAAATGTGTTAAGAGATGATATTACTTCGGGCACATCATCTGTGAAGAGATTATTCAAAATACAATATCCAGGCATTAGGCCTTTACGAAATTTGCCTGCACAATAAATACATATATATTCCGCATTAATTTTTTGTTGTTGTACATGTGCCATTAAATCTCTCCAAATTTGAATGTCTATTTGTGCTTGAAGAATATTGACTTTAGAAACATTTTTTTTATAACACAATTTCTCACATGATACGCAAATATGCCGTGGTGTATCTGCTGAACGTTTCATCAAAGCCTTAAAGGCTTCACGATATTTAGAAATAATATCATCATCACTCAAAAATGTATCTATCTGTTGATGTTTATACATATCTGCTTTTCCTTGTGCAGAACTTACAATTTCATTTAATATGTTCAAATCGGCATGAGTTAATGCCTTATCAAGATTTTCCATCTTTCGATAAAAATCTGTAAGTTGATAAATTAAACGTTTAATAATTCTTACTTTTGGAAAATGAGGCGATAATAATTGAATTGGAAGAAACATTCCTTTGCAAAGTGTGAAATCAATATGACAGCTACGCGTATGGCCCAATTTCTCATTTGAAGTTTTCATAGTACATTCATGAATGCCTTGTATCAATCTTGGTACATTCCTTAAAGTACATGTATTTATAGTTTCGAGGAATTTCTGGTAACGGCCAATTAAAAATGGATCGTTTATTTTACATGAAGTATTGCACAACCACGATTTTTTTGCTTGTTCTTTTATTAACGGTAATATATTTACTACTTGTCCTTCCGTATTCATTACTAAAGGATCCGATAAAATTACGTTATGGTATGTAGAATCAATAAAATAATTTTCGGATGAGGCTGTATGCCTAGAAATGCCACATAACGCATGTAATTTCTCTTCAATTGTCAAACATTCAGCAACAAGAGTCAAACTCACTTCTGATTTTTTTTTAATCAAAGCTAACATTTTATATATATTGCGAACATGACTGTTTCTAATATACATACACCAACGTACGATTTTTTCGGCTTCTAATTGTTTTTCAATATGGCCTTTAATTCTGAGCTTCTTTACAATATCTTTTATAAATATTTCTAAAGAATGACGAAATTTAATAGAATTTCTTGACCAGAATTTTTCATATTTTTTTGTAATTTTTTTGGCAGTATCACAGTTTGTTATTGCAAGTATAGATTTTTTACTTTTCTGATAATATCGTTTGTTATAAAACCATTTGCGATCAGGATCCAATCTTTTTTGCCTATCTCGTTCACGCTGAAAATTTGTCGAATAACAAATACGCTTTTTTACGCGTCTATTTTCTAAATCCTGTTCATATCTATATCGATCTTTAACGCATTCATTTTCTAAGTTCTGCTGATATCGATCGCGTTTTTTAGCGCGATTATCTTCTAAGTTTTGTCTATATCGATCACGCTGATTAGCACGGTTTTCTTTAAAATTTTGTCTATATCGATCACGCTGTTTAGCACAGTTTTCTTTAAAATTTTGTCTATATCGATCACGCTGTTTAGCACGGTTTTCTTTAAAATTTTGTCTATATCGATCACGCTGTTTAGCACGGTTTTCTTTAAAATTTTGTCTATATCGATCGCGTTGTTTAGCGCGTCTGTTTTCTAAACTCTGTTTATATAGGTCGCGCTGTTCAGCGTGATTATTCTTTAAATCTTGCTCATATGAATCTCGTTTTTCAGCCTGATTATTTTCTAAATTTTGAATATAACGTGCCCGTTTGTTAACGCATTGATTTTCCAAATCATGCTGATATTTATTTTTATTAATATTTTCTAACTGAACATTATCTTCACATTGAAATCGTTTCTCAGCGCATTTTTGTTCAAAGTTTTTGTTTATATAAATTTGTTCGTAAATTGGAATATTTGTTTCGTTGCTATTAGACAAATCATTATTGCTGTTAATTTTGCAGTCAATACTACTTTTAATATAGAGCTTACTTTGAAATTTATTAGTTTCTTCATAAATATCATTCTTTGTTTTCATGAAATTCCTTGGAGCGTTTTCTATTATTAATTGTGATTGATTATTACTTAATTTCGTAGATTGATCAATATGGCGCTGTTTTTCTAAACGATTTAATCTTTGTTGTTCCGTTTCACATTGACGTATAGTACGTACGCGAACTGCTTCAGTCTCTCTTGCTTTTATTACTGCTAATGGAAGCACCTTTTGAAGAGAATATTGTGGATCTTGTGGGAAATGTTCAATAACATTAGATTCAAAAACCTTTATTAAATGCGAACGCATTAATCTATGATTATATTTTACTTTCTCGGGTTTAATATTAAATAACAATGAAATTGCAAAGGCTATTGCGAAAACACCACAATCGTTACCGTTTGGTTGATGTTGTACAGTTGGAAACTTGATAGAGTACTTTTCAAATTTATATGTTGGGAACAATTTTTTCAAAAATTCTTCATGATGCTTATGTAATTTTTTGGAATTTAACGAATCATAAATAAATATATTCTTTGTGTTATAATAACTGCATACCCAATGTCCATCATATAAACTTGACGAACTATGCAATATTTGTATATGTTTTTTATCTTCTGGCATAGGCTAAATCGTATTAGGACATTGTATTCGCCATGTTTCAATAGGTCTATAATCTGAACAATTTTGTAAAAGTTGGTTGAAATGTTCCATGTGCATATCAGTTAACCATTCGCTCGAATAATTATATCTTTGTCTCTAAGCGACAGAATTATATGTTTATTTACAGACATTCTGTAGTATATATATATATAAATATATATATATAATTGTGTTATGTTATACAACAGTTCTTTATAAGCGCACAGCAGCTCTATATTGGCGCACAGCAAACGTTTTTGTAAGCGCACAGCAGCTCTAAATCGGCGCACAGCAATCGTTTTTATAGGCGCACAGCAACCGTTTTTGTAGGCGCACAGCAGCTCTGTATCGGCGCACAGCAACCGTTTTTGTAGGCACACAGCAGCTCTGTATCGGCGCACAGCAACCGTTTTTGTAGGCGCACAGCAGCTCTGTATCGGCGCACAGCAACCGTTTTTGTAGGCGCACAGCAGCTCTAAATCGGCGCACAGCAACCGTTTTTATAGGCGCACAGCAACCGTTTTTGTAGGCGCACAGCAGCTCTGTATCGACGCACAGCAACCGTTTCTTGTAGGCGCACAGCAGCCTTATGAAATTTTTAAAATAGGCGCACAGCAGCCTTATGAAATTTCTAAAATTAAAATTATTTCACTTACCTTATTAATTTCCGCTTACCCAGCCGAATAGCCACTAATCAATCTTCGAATTTAGTCTTGGATAATCCTATGCAAAAAGTTATTTTAAAGGGAAAAGTATATTTGAAAATAAAATATTTAAAATGTATATTTTTTAAAATTGTGAATATATATTTTTAAATAAATAATTTTCTGAAGTTATTTTGAGCTACATAAAATAATTCTTGGATATATACAGAGTATCTCAAAGCATTCTAAACAATGCTCGTGAGGAGGCAGAACGGATCGAAATGAACAAAAAAGTCCCATACCATTTTGCGATTTTCGTAATAATTATTGAGAAACGCAATAAAAAGGGATAACTCATTGATATGTGGTTGCTAGGACGGTAGAATCCATTGCTATGTATCACTCGTACATAACCGTTGTCATTTGTACAGTGTTCCTTTCAAAATTTCGTCGCGCGCCTAGCGATCGCAAATTTTTGGGTTGTCTCTGGGCTCTTTTCTCGGCACGCGCTTATACTCACGCGAATTGGTCGATCTTTTTTAATTAATTTCTTAATAATATTACAAAAATTGCAAAATGGTATAGGACTTTTTTGTTCATCTTGATCCGTTCTGCTTCCTCACGAACGTTGTTTAAGATGCTTTGGGACATCCTGTATAAGTAAACTAAAGAATGTTATTAAAACTTTTAAAACATTTTAAAATCGTATTTTGACTTTTATATACCTTTTTTGGAAACTACCGTATGTGTGTGCGTGTGTTTGTGTGATTCGATACTTATCTTTTTTAATCTATTTAAAAATAAATATCAAAGAAAAACATATTTCATAACATCGATCAAAATATAGCCAAACATAACATATGAAACAGAAAGGGAAATACACTCGAATTTCCTGAAAAGCACTATCATTCAAAAAAATTGCTTCAGATAAAAGTTACTTGATTTCGAAGGAACTTCATAGGACAATTCAACTTCAGGACAATTTCGTTAAATTATTCTTTTTTCTATTTAAAATTTCCACAAACTTTTCAAATAGAACCATATGTCTTTTTAGTTAAGGAGAATGGATACTTTCGAACCACGATTTCTCAAGAACGAATACAGATATCAAAGATTTTTTTTTTAATTGTTTGTAATTAATTTCTCTATGAACTAAACCTAAATTTTTCTAAGAAAATCTATTTTGTCATTGTTAAAAAAATCTGTTTTTTTGTCGCCATTTGATCAATAAATTTGTTTGTTTCTGTTTCAAAGATTCAACCAATAAAAGAATAATTTAAGAAAAGAATGCCGTTAGTCGCATCTCGAAATTTTATGTGTAGGCTGTTGAATGGCAAAATAATTTATCATCAGAAAATGATTATTTTATTAATTGAGATAATTTATTTGTAATTATTTATAATAACTATTTAAACTGTTTTAATTTAATAATAATGTAATTTTAACATTTGAAATTTTTCTTTCTTTTTCTTACTCTTCTTTTTTAATTGCACTAGCAAATCGATAATTTAACTGAAATTAAAATGTATATATAAAGAGAGCACTTAATTTTATAACCGAAATTATTTCTATTATGCATGCAATTTTAAACAAAAGTTTCACAACTTCAGGGAGGAAATATGATGCATGTAAGATTCTTTATAGCATGCTTTTTTTAATGGTATTTTAACATTATTTCTTTAAATAGAATTATATATTGTTTTGTACATAAATCAACTCTATTATTTTATGTATAAAATACATATAAAAATATTAGAGTGGATGAACTCTCAAAAAAATGTTGCAAGCGATTTATCATACCTACCTTTTTGCAGGTTCAAAAATATCCACTCCCTTTAACTATTTGAGAAATATGTTTATATGTATCAATCATTCATTAAGAATATGTTTCTAAAATTGCATTAATACAGATGGTCAACAATTTGAACATCTTAAATAATTAATAAACAATAATTTTCTTCCTTGTAATGTAAAAATATAGTACCCTATACATATAACAGGAGGAGAGGAATATTTTGCATATTTTCTATTTATTATATATGATTATTTGGTAATATTATATATATACATATATATACATATGTATAAGGTGTCCCACCAAAAGTGGCCACCCCCTTTTATGTTTTAAACTGAAAGAGATAGACATAACAAACATAAAATTAAATGATTCAAACTGAACTCTATTGTGAGCATAGTGGTTGTTTCCAAAAACTATCTGTGTTAACGAACGGAGAGGTATGCATAATTTTCTTATAATAATGTGGATATTTCGATATTATTAAAATTGTAGCGCTGTTTAATACGAATACAACGATGTATGATATAATGTAAATATTGTACATATTATATGAGTTTTATCGACTTGAAATATCGCGGGCGACGTCTACTTTTTCACTTTCTGTCTTGCGTTATGGCCAACTTCTGACTCGTGCATTACAGATTGACTTGATTGATATATCATGTTATCATTTGATCATAATACTTAATCCGAAGTTGGCCATATCGCAGGGCCGAAAATGAAAAGATAGACGTCATCCACGATATTTTAAGTTGATAAAACTCGTATAACATGTAAAATATTTACATTATATCATACATCACTGTATTCGTGTCAAATAGCGCTACAATCTTCTTCGTGTCAAAAATTCACATTATTATAAAAAAATTATGCATACCTCTCCGTTCGTTAACACAGATAGTTTTTGGAAGCAACTACTTTGCTCACAATAAAATTTGCTTTGAACCATTTAATTTGATATATTTATTATGGTCTATCTCTTTTTGTTTAAAAGATAAAAAGGGGTAGCCACTTTTGGTGGGACACCCTATATATATATATATATATATATATATATATATATATATATATATATATATATATATATATTACCAAATAATCTGATAATTTTATAAATTTTATAAATTATATATAAACTTTTTAATAATTGATACACTTAAATATCTTCGCGTGAAAATAGTTATACAAAAAATATAGCTAAAAAATTGTTTTATTTTGAGGGAACATTCTATAATCAAAATAATTTTTTAAAATTATTCTTTTTACTATTTAAAATCTTATTTAAATCAATTCTCTTTATCATGTACACATTTCTCTTTATCATCTACACATAAAAAAATCAAAACAATTATATGAAAATATTGAAGTAAAATTCATTTAAAAAAATAATTATTTTACAAGATTTATACCACAATTATGTGTAGAATGATGAAAAGATCCACTTATTTCATTTAAAAGAATAAAGCTTGGAAAGGTCCACTTTGAAAAATATTGTGCTGCTACATACAGAATATTCCCCTCGAAATCTTTATATACCTGGAAAAGAATCGTGTTGATTATAGAAAATATATTCGAAACCAAATAATTCTTTTTTATCTAACATTTGTTTTATTAATAATGTTTTGAAAGATATTGAAAAGTATTGATAAAAATAATATGATTTTAAAATATTATATGTTATAATTATCATTTATATATTGTTACATTACTAGCTTAACGAAATGTATATATTTCTATATTATTTTGAAAAGATCTATAAAATCAGATAAAAAAGAGAAATTAGAAAACAATAGATAATATCATGTATTTCAAATATAATAAAAATAAAATTATCATTACCATAATATTCATAATCATCCGTTCAAACTCAATTTTCTGATTATAAAAAAATGTTAATTGATAGTATATAATTTATAATAATTTTCTATTATAGTCAATATAAGAAAGTACCATATACCCAGCAAACACAAGATAACAGTAACATAACACTAATGTTATAATTTCCCACTCAACAATGTAACTGTTACGTACAAGGCATGTTATATTGCAGTTACATTGTTGAGTGGGAAATTATAATATTGATGTTATGTTACTGTTACTTTGTGTTTGCTGGGTAGTATCAACCCAGACAGCACAAGGATGTCCTTAGGACGTCCAAAGGGCATCCAGGACATACATGTAAGATATCCTGAGGATATCCTATTTTAATCCTCGGATCTCCTCTGGATGTCCTGAGGAAGAGTAAATGATAGCCGTACACTAGCCTCTGGAGAATCCAGGGAGATCCTGTGGAACATCTTAAGGATTTCTATAGGATATGTTAGGGATATTTTTCATACGTTAAAAGGAACAAATTCTAAAATTTAAATATAAATTAAGATTGCGTTCTGTTATTTACTGCCAATACTAAAAATCTAATACTAAAAATAGTTCACGTTCTTTAATATTTGAGGTTTTCGTGCTGTACATGAATATTTTAGGTTTGGCTTCCGGGTTTGAGTCGTGTAATATTTTCAAAACAATCCAATATCTGAATTCCCTATGTTGGGATTGCATCAGAAATTGAACTGATAAAAAATAATTATATTTTTAATTTCCTGTTAGTTGGTCTTTGCAAGCTTTATATAATTCTCATGACCAAATCTCAAATACGAGTTCGCGCGTCGCATAGCGGTAAACAAACGAACTAGCGGTTGAATACTATTTTTTGTAAAGTTTTTGGAATGTTGCGCATAGTAACATTTCTCATGAAATATTAAATAAATAATAATTTTGAATATATGAAAATGTGCGCATCAAATTCAATTATTAATATTAAACGAAATTAATGTTAACAATTAATTGCACATGTATATGTCCTCTGGAAATCCAAAGGACATCCAATATAATAGACAGGGCAGATATCCTACAGACATCCAGGGGTTATCCAGGAGACATTTATAGGACATTAATACTTATTACAATACTTAAAATTTCTAAATTATATTAAATAGCCTACATAACCGAAAGTAATCATGTATGCATATTAAATTTTCATAAAATATATTTATAATAATATCTTAAAACATCCTACAAATATCCTGAACCATCCTGGACATATTCAGGATGATCCTGAGGACGTTTTGTGCTATCTGGGAAATAATATCACAATAGAGTATCATATCAATAATAAAAATATAACATTGCAAAAAGAAAAAAATTATAACTTACCTTAATAATCACTTTGCTTTAACTTTGCTTTCTAAGCAAAAATAATCAAAGATCCTAAAATAGAAAAAATAATATTGCTTATTTTAATAATCATGTTAACTCAACTTCCTGAAGATTCTATTAAAAACTTTTATAGATCGTTATCTGTACACGGCTACCGATAGCTGTAGGTTCTGTAAATGTCGCATATTTATATATTTATATATTATATTATATTTTCACGTATCAAAAATATGCGCAACGATACTTATAAAACGTACAGATATCGGTAACCATATAGAATAGCGCCCTTAATTTACATAAGAATATATGTATATTAAGCATACTTTAATATGAATCTTTTTCTTGAAATTTTTCTTCTTTTTTCTTTTTTTCTTCTTTTTTAGAAAGTATATAATATTCACACGATTTCACATATAATCAATGAAACGATTATTTAACGATTAACGTTTATAAACGTTTAACGATTATTTGATCGACATATTAGGTTTCAATGTAAATTACTGACCCTGCGCAGAGATCCTAACAAACATATAATCAATAATTCCGATGGTAAATATATCGATTATCCCGATGGTAAATCGTGAATTTATGAAATCATCCTTGTAAATCTTCAATTACAAACTGCATTATCGACTTTATAAGTATAATCAGAGAGAAACCTGAGAGGGCCCACGCCGCCGTTTTTCCTGTAACGCTTTCTCTAGCCGGTACAGTGGCGCTAACTGGATCCATTTTAGAGCCGGCGGAACTACGTGGCCGGATCCACTTTTCGGTGCCATGGTAAAACGATCGATTGGTGCATGTCCGTGCTAGATCCACAATTATGGATCTAGCATGGACATACATCAATCGGCCGTTTTAATCAAAAATACGAAAATATTATAGATTTGTTAATATTTTATGTTAGCTGCGCGTGATTTATTTTTATTTTAATACATATTATGGACGGTATATGTGTTATTGAAATTATTATAATTATTTTATGTATATCATCTAATGTAAAATATATAATACATATAAGTATATATGTTAAGAAAACAATGCACATTAATATGTATTTAGAAAGAAACTGTAGTGCTATGAATGTATAGCACTACAGATTCTCTTTAATTTGTCTTTCTTTCGCTATTTTATTTTTATTAATGAAATATTATTTTATCAATATATTGGATTGTTTTTTTTTCAGATAATTATTTAATAATAAAATAGTGCATATTGTAATTTTTTTAACATAGATACTTTTTTTCTTGATAATATGTGATTCATATATAATTATTTATAATAGATTATTTTATAGTATATTCGTAGTATATATAAATTACTTTTTTTCTTACTAGTTTCTTTATAAGAAATATATAATATATAAATTTTGCTTTAGATATATAAAATTATAGTATATTCGTAGCATAGATTACTTTTTTTCTTACTAGTTTCTTTATAAAATATATATAATATATATTTTAGATATATATAATCTATAAAATTTGCTTTATTTTGCGTTCTTGATGTGGTCTCTCTTCAAGTGATTATAAAATTTCTTCATGTGATTATAAAATAAGACTTATTTTTTTAACAATATTATTTATCTTCATGTGATTATAAAATAAGACTTTCATTTTTTCAACTATATTATTTATCTGTGATTATAAAATAAGATTTTGACTTTTGTTACAATTATATTATTTATATATTAAAATAATTAAATATAGAATAAAACTGAAATATACGATTTCATCACATTTTTATATTAATAATTTCCACTATATACCATTTGCGACTCCGAAATGTATATCATCCTCTGTGCATTTCTAACAGATTGATCTTTCTTTTACAATAAAAATCTCTATTTATTATTTATTTATAAATATATATTTTAATTATATATTTTAAATATATATTTCAATCATATTTATGTTGCAAATCTTATTTTTGCATTTCCGGTGAAGGAGTTAGCAAAGCCTCTTCAGCTTGAGATTTAGTTATTTAATTGTCGCAATAGCAGCCACCGATTATATTTCTACATTTCAATCAATATTGTATTTTTTCGCGCAAGATCTAAACTAAATTAAAATATATTACTATATGCTTGTGCTATGCTATAAATTATCTGACTAATCTGTCTTGTCTCCTGATTATATATCAAAAGCAAAAGATATAAAAAGGAATACAGTGTATTCAAATATATTTGTCAAATGATTGTCATTATATAGTTATTTGTCATGCATCATATGCAGCTACAGATATAAGTAACATTAATAAAACATAGTTTGTAAGATTAATGTGTATAAATCTTATACATTTCTATTTATATTTTATTTTTATTTCTATTTATTTTTTTAAATAATTTATAAATTTTTATAATAAATTTATAAATACATTTATTTTTAATGAAACTAGAAAAGAAACTAGAAAAATTTTTCAAGCTGTTGATAAGATTTTGACAAAGCCTGCGGCAACATGTCTATTGCAAACCAACATATTGTAACCAATCTTTGTCTCGATGCTAAACACAACAAAATTATCGATAATGTCAGTTTTAATACTAAATTTTATTTGCCAAATATATATACCGAATAGCATTCTGACAGATGGAAAAATACTATGTAGATCTATTATATTCATTAACGATACATACTTCATCTATTTCAAGCGATGCATTAGCATTGAAACAAGAATTAATTACAATATGTTGGTTTGCAATAAACATGTTGCTACAGGCTTTGCCAAAATCTTATCAACAGCTTGGAAAATTCTTCTAGTTCCACTAAAAAATAAATGTATATTTTTAAATCATTTAAAAAAATATAGAAATTTAATCTTACAGACTGCGTTTCACCAATGTTATTTATACTTATCTGTAACTATCCATGATGCATGACAAATAACTATATGACAAACTATATGACACTCCTTTGACAAATGCACTCAAATATGTATTCTTGATGTGTATGTCTATATTAACTGATGTGTATGTCTATCTTTCTATATCGATAACTGCTCGCAGTTATCCATAGTGGCTTTTGACAGGTATAAGTTAAATTTTCCAGAGTGCAACATTATATAGCGTAGCACTCTTTCATTTATAAAAAGGTGAAGCTGCATAATTCTTCGTGATACTTGGATAGTTGAATCAGGTATAGAATACAAACACACACATATCTTATAATAAACATATTATAAAATACATACATCTCTTTCTTATCATAAATATAGAATATTTTTATATGTGTGCAATGTTATGTTTTGTTTTTACACATAGCATAAATTACTTTTGCAATATTTTATTTGTCTCTATAAATAAGATAAGAAAATATTCTATACATTTATGACAGGATGTTTATATTCTATTCTATATATGTTTACTATCAGATATGTGTGTGTGTATTTTATACCTGATCCAACTATCCGCATGTATCACGAAGAATTTTGCAGTTTTACTTTTTTATAAATGAAAGTGTACGCTATATAACACTGCACTCTTGCATTGCAAATTTAACCTATACCTGTCAAAAGCAGGTATGGATACGAGCAGTAACATCACGAAGTGCCGCTAGCGCTATCTTATGTCGAAGGCTCCAACCGTACAAGATTCGCGCATGCGCATTGGGAACTTGCGTGAATGATGATGATGATGACGTGGACGTTTCTTACATGAAAATTTTCACATTGAGACTTTTGCATTCATATACCTCCGTTCACGATACATGTAGAAAAAAGATAGACACTTTTATTATATAATTTAAACCCAAGGTATCGATTAAGCCTATTAAAAATACGATCAGTTTAGCCGTTATTGAGGTCCAATAAATGTAAGGTATCTCAACTAGCCGACTCGCGTATAGATACCCGAGGTGCCTCGCTGTTGCTGCGCGTGATTTGGCGCGAGACACTACCGTGTCTCTTGATATTTTTATGCACAAAATAATGAGAAGAATCAATTGATGTAAAAAAAAACACATAATTGTTTGTAAGAAAAATTATGTAGTTGCTAGTTACAAATTCGTTTCTTTAAGGCGAATTTTGACCACTTTTCCGCGGGTTTACATGGATAAAACTGCTAACCATTATATTCAGCGACCCCGAAAACGTAAGATAACATGTATAACTTACGTTACACTTTTTAGGCAAAAGTCGACTCATTTTACCCATCGTTCTTTGTGGTACGATTAATAAATTATTTGTAAGATTGAGTGATATAATAAATTAATATTTCTCTCCTAACATATTTTCGATAATCTCAGACGATATTAAGCAATACCAAGCGCACCGAGAAAAGTCGTTTATATAACTTGTTTCAACCTTGGGCCGGCACAGGTCTTTTCACCAGCACAGGTAACATAATGGCATTAATATATAAGCGTACATACTTTACTATTACAATTTGTATTCGATTTGTCTACATCACAGAAGATCAAATAAAATATTACATGATTGGACTTGAATATTATTTTTAAACTCTTACATAACTTCTTTTTGTCGTAAAAAGTAATAAATTTGAAAGAAATTCGTAAGTGAAATTATATTGAGAAATGATTCCGCCGTAATACATGTATTCTCAAGTAAATAGAAGTAATAGATGTTTCAAGTAAAGAAAATTTTCAATTAAATCGAACACCATCACATAACAGACTTCTTAATAAATTATAGTTTCTCTTTGGCTGCCAATTTATGAAGTTTTAATTACAAAATAATAATTAAATTCAAATTTGTACTTGCAACTTCTTTTATCGCAAAAATTTTATAAGAAGGTTTAAAAAATTATAAAAGAATTTTGCGCGATATAAGAGAAATAAATTTAAGATAATAATATTATTTGAGAATTACTCGATAAATATTAAACTAAAAAAGAGAATAATCTTATATAATATTATTTTTAAACATATATTATTATTTTTGTTTTATTTCACAATTTGCGCTATTTTAATTTTGTTCTAGGCGCTAAGTGGCATGCGCGACGAAAGTTATTAACACATGCGTTCCATTTCAATATATTGACTCAATATGCTGATATATTGATCAAGGAGGGTGATCATATGACAAAATCTTTGAAAGATGTCGGGGGGGCAGTTGTAAAAGATTTAGTACCATTTATTAGTGAACATACTCTAAACGCCATATGCGGTAAGGTTTTTCTTTAAAGTTCTTATTGTCCTGTATTATGTGCAGGGATTTCATTCTAAATGATATCATAGTTTAAAATAAGAAGATAAGTTGTTCCCATAGAAAATATCAATGCTGCACAAAAGATAGATAATATCCAATTTTTTATACTCAAAGTTACTTACGAAATATTCAGTTGTAATTATCTTCGACTATATATCCGGTGTTATACATGTACTTACAGAAACTGCCATGGGCGTCTCTCTGCAAAAAATCTGCAAAAACGAGTTCCAGCAACAGTATCGAGATGCAATTCACGACATAATCGAATTGATATTGTATAGGTAATTTATGGATATAATAAATAATTGTGTGATATATTTATAATTCTTTAAATTATGAGTGATATATGTATATATATGTATATATATATATTCTGTACAATATATATAGGTATATATATTTTGTATATATTTTGAATAACGAATTAAATATTGAATAAACATGTAAAGGTGAACAATTAGTTTTAACGTTGATTCGTTTAAAGCGGCAATTAAGAATCAAAATCTATTCTACATACTCCGTTACATGTTTCATTTCAAAATAAAAATTGATTTCAATCTTTAAAATGTTGAAAGTATTGTAAATGTTAGAATATTGAAATATTAAGTAAAATAAATTGTCCAATAAAATCTGAAGAGAAATTATTTGATCAAAAAATCTAGAGTTAAAACAAAAGTATATTGGTTTTAGAAGATTCTAAATATCTTTTTTGTAACATACATACAGTTTAAAATTTATTTTTTTATCTATATCCTCTGCAATCAATGAGATTACTTAAAGATTACTATAAGATTTTATAGCGACTTTAAATAAGGCTTTTACAAAATTACATCATTATTGAAATTATATAGTTTTATTGAATTATGGTTTAGAGGATTCAGGCCTTGGTTCTATAACGATTTGTTGTTCTCATTATCGCCGCAAGGGAGAAAGCAAAAAAACATCTTGAAAATATTGCATGGATTTACGGAAAAAGTATGTTATAAATCATATTATTTTTTAAATCTGCCACACAAACGTTATCTTTTATATAAAATTACAATAGATATTAATAATACATTATGCTATTAATATTTATGATATAATACGATATGTGCTATTGTTATGTAATAGAAAAAATCATTTAAAAAATTTAATATCATACTTGTGTGTAGGTCATTGCGGAACGAAAACTTTATCACGAACGCACCAATGGTCGATATTTGAAAAATCTTGAAAATGACAAAGAGACAGAGATAGATGTCGAAGTATTTGGAAGTACGTAAGAGATCAGAGCTAATATTTAAGTTTGAACAGCAAAGCAATCGAACATTAAATTATGCCTGTAATATTTATACTAAACACATAATTACACGTAATAATGCAATATATGTCTGCTGTAAAATTGAATCATTATTACTTTTAACAGAAAATCTAAATTTTTAAACAAAAACAAAGTTATATAATTAAAGCGCGACATGCAAAAATGAGATTGACGCTAACGTGTTTTTTTATTTCTAGTTAAAAAAAAGCGGCTAGCCATGTTGGATCTCTTAATAGCGGCATCTCAAGACAATTTGTTGACTGATTTGGACATCAGAGAAGAAGTCGATACGTTTATGTTTGCGGTATGTATCTGAATCTCTTTTTCTAATTTTTTGTACATATCATCTAAGCACGTTTAACTATAATACGGTATGCATATGACGATGATTACAGGGTCACGATACTACAGCGATGAGTATGACCTTTGCTTTATTACTATTAGCTGAACACAAAGATATCCAGGTACCTTTTTCTCAATATATTGCAATATACACTACTCAAAAAAAAAATAGGGAACACTCTTCATACCCTAAAAATTGGGCTATTTTCAAACCGCTGAAACTTGACGAAAAATCATCGTAGACCAAAAATTAAAAAAAGCATTTTGAAGCTTGAAATTTCAACTTTAACGTCCTATTGTTGATTTTTAAAAAATTGTTTATCTTCCTTGTTCTGTGCTTTAAAAAAGAAGCTCAATAAAAAAATTTCTTTCGAAAAATTCATCTCAAGTTCCATAAACTACAACAGTTTGCCTACAAAATGCTTTTTTAAAAATTTTCCTACGATTTTGTTTGACCGAATTACACGATTTTGAAACTAAACCTGTATTTTTAGAAATAATGTCGATAGTTGTCGAAAAATCATCGCAAACAAAAAAATTGAAAAAGCGTTTTTTGAAGCTTGAAGTTTCAACTGTAACGTGATATCGATAGTTCAAAAAAATTTTTTTATTTTCTCATTTCTAGAAAATACAGATTTTGTTTCAAAATCGTGTAACTCAGTCAAAAAAAAATCGTAGGAAAATTTTTAAAACAGCATTTTGTAGGCAAACTGTTGTAGTTTATGGAACTTGATTGTGAGATGATTTCTTCGAGAGAATATTTTTTATCGAGCTGCAGAGTGTCAAAAATACATAATTTTAAGAAACAAAACAATGGGTTTCTTTTTAAAACAAAGAAGATAAAAAAATTTTTTTAAGCCACCGATAGGGCGTTAACTTCAAGCTTCAAAATGCTTTTTCAATTTTTGTCTACGATGATTTTTTGTCGAGTTTCAGCGATTTGAAAATAGCCCAATTTTTAGAGTATGAAAAATATTCCTATTTTTTTTTTAGTAGTGTATTATTTAAACTGCGATTTTCATTCAAAGTAAGTATAGATATCAACCTTTTGTTGTGATGTATTTTGTCATTCATTAAAAATTGATTTGTATCTATGCATACAAAAACCGAAATATTATAAAATACACTTTAATTATTATCGATGAACGATCATAGGAACGTGTGAGGGTTGAAGTCGATACCGTGATGCAAGAGAACGGAGGGAAACTTATCATGAAATCGTTGCAAAATTTACCATATTTAGACAGATGTTTAAAGGAAACGCTACGTTTATATCCCACCGTGTTTTTTGTAGTACGAGATGTTAAGGAGGATGTAAAATTACGTAATTAGTCACTTTTCTGCTACATATATTTTTTAACATGTCACATTTTACAGAGTAGGGGAAAATAGGGTAAAACCGGGTAGGCGGGTCAAACCGGGTACCTCTGTTTTTTTGTGATAAGTGCTATTATCTTTGGCTAACTCGTGTTATTAGTTGTAGATTGATGCCATCATTATTTTGAAATGAACCGTGTCCACGTGCACACGATATTTCTTTTTTGAAAGAAGTTCAAAATTTTCGGGCTAAAAAAGATCGATATCGAGGCAACAATCGAGTCGTTATGGATTTTTTCTACACAGAGCATTTGCTTCGGTAAATGCAGCATTGCATTCTGTACATATTATATCGCATTATATCGGAATATACAGCCTCCGTGTTTGTCATTTTTTTCGTGTTGAGGCAAAACCTACACATCTCATGTAATGAAAAGAGGAAACACTGTTATTCTGACTTTGTCTCCCTATAAAAAGCAATTGGAAACAAAAACAATCACTCAGAAAAAGAAACCACTAAAAAAAAAATCTTTTTAAGACCTAAAAAATTAAAAAATTAAATAAGAAAGTCTTGCAGCAATGTAGAACAAGAGGATATCTTCATTTGTGATTTTTGTCAATAAAATACATCTTTGTATAGTATTTTAATTAAAATAAATTTAGATTTTGTAATTGCACGGTGTTTTACATGTTTTTAAATGGGTATCCGGTTTTACCCTACCGGCAAGGCAAAACCGGGTATTTTGACTTCTTCAAAAAATCTTGTTTTCCTCGGTACAAATTTTTTTTTTCAGTAGCTAGCCTCATTTTCTCAATTTAAGGTCCACTAAAGATTACTAACGGTTAGTAAAATTTTTTTTACTGTCTGATTTTTTGTAGGAAGATAAATCCAAAAAAGTACCCGGTTTTACCCTACCTTTTTCTATGTATTATCAAATGTAAAATAAGTTTAATTGTTTTAAAATTTAAGAATACAATATATATGTACATGTTATTTCTCAAAAATTTCTCTCTTTTAATTTCATGAATTTTTATATTTTGTAATTTTATAATACATTTTTCACAGATTCATATGTCGTACCGTCTGGAACAATCTTATATCTTAATATCTATGGAGTTCACAGAGACCCCAATTTTTGGCCAAATCCAGAAGTATTTGATCCAGATAGATTTTTGCCAGAGATAATACGGAATCAGCATCCTTATTCTTATCTACCGTTCAGCGCAGGACCCAGGAATTGCATAGGTGAATTGCTCGCGATTTTCTTTTCTTCTTGTCGATAGTTTTTGATAAGACTTTGAATTGTAGGTCAACGATTCGGTCTGTTGGAGTTGAAAGCTATGATTGCTCCTTTGGTGCACAATTTTTACTTGGAGCCCATAGATTATTTAAAGGATATCCGGTTGAAGTTCAATATGTTGATTTGTCCTTCTCATCCGGTTCATATAAAATTTATCCCGATCAGCCGCAAATAAACTTTCAAAACTAACATGAATATCACATGAGTGTAAGAAATTGATGAAAATATTTTATAGAATCTTATAAAAAATGATTTTACAAAATGATCCAATATGTAATTGTGTGTATATTTTACGTTAAATATGTTTTACTTCAAATTAATTCTTCTATTTTTTTTTATGTGTAATCTTTCTCTCATATATTTTATTACTTTCGGATCTTTATATCTTTATTACATTAATTAATATTTAATATTTCAAGAACATATTAAATAAAAAAGAAAAAATATTATAGTGCTCGTATCTTTCTCTATTTCTAATAAATTCTCATTATTATTACGTTCTTTAGATGGGAAATGGCTATAAATATAGACCTCATATTTTTATTGTCAGTTCGCAAAGATTTGTTTTCTAATACATGAATTTACATGAATCTACTTGAATTTACTTGAAGAGATTTGCAATTTCAATTTAGTAGTGTTTCAATTAATCGCCGCATCAGCGATTCTATTAGATAATCAGCAATATTTATATAGAATAAAATTTTATAACATTTTATTGCAAAATCTGAACAATATGTTACAATAATATCATAATTAGTGTATGCGCGTGATTTTTACATCAGTTTTTTCAAATAGCACAAGTTGTTAGCTTTTGATGTGATTGTTATAATCTAGATGTATATTATATTATTTTTTAGGAAATTTTTAACAATTAAATAAACAACAAAAACAAAGAAAGGAACGTCTTTAAGCGATAATTATATAATTTGTATATTATATAAAGACATAATATAATGGGATAATAATTTTGATAAGAAACAGATAAAAATTTTAAAAATAATTTATTTATGATAGATGCTTCATTAAATAGCTCCGGCTTATTACAAAGCAACTTTGTATCTTTGCATAGCAATAAAAGTATATTTATAAAAATATAATATTTACAAATTTGCATAGAATTTATAGCTATGTATGTACTAAATAAAATTATAACAAAGCGAAAAACCACTTTTATGTTAAATGTTTGAGATAATTGATGTAAGAATAATATTCGCCATAATTATGATACTATTAATCACTGTCTAGATTTAGATAGGATCTTACAAAATTTTATCTTATATAATAAATGAACAAACAATTATACAATATACAATTATACAATAAATAAACAAACAATAGCCAGTTAAAAAATTTGATTTAATTCAAAAATTTGTTACGTGAATAATGTTTTTTTTTTTTTATTATAATAAACAAATTTATCATATTTTTTATAGCTCTTTAAAGTTAACTATAAAAAATATACAATTAACATATTTTAGTTATTGTTCTCCTTTTCTCTTTCTCTCTCTCTTCTTTGTCTCCATTTGCAATTAATATATTTAGGATATCAAGACAATTGTCAGTTTTACCCAGATAGCAAAATTTGTGCATTCTGAGCTCATATTTTACTCATATTTCTTACAATCATGATAACAAAAATAGGTACATGTCATATAATATAACATTTGTTACATCGTAGTTATACTCTATATACATAGAATTGGTTTATATAGAATTGCTCACAGAGTTAGTAATTAAATAAATAACATATAACTCGGCATTTAATTTATATATAAATTACAACTTTTTGCTTTAAATAGATAGTAAATGCATTATTTTTTATTTACCCGCCCAAACATTACTCTTGTAATATTGCAAAATAATATTCTTTAATATTATATAGATAACTTGCGATATATTTTTTGTTACTTGTACGTTACATTACTGCAACAAACGTGCCCCTGATAATCTAAGATAATATCAACAAATTGCGCCAACTAAAAAGAAAAATTAAACAAATATTTTAATCGAAAACAAAATAGCTGTTTTAATTTCTTACAAAATAATATTAAAAGGTTGCGCTAACTAAATAAAAATTTATGCTATATATATAAAATTTATTTATTTCCAATATTAAAAGAAAAATATATCCAATAATACAAAACACAAAAAACAAGAAAAAAATTAATAGAAAAATTAAAACTTAGAAATTAATAATAATAATAATTTATAATTATTATATGTAAAATTATATGGTAAAAATGCATAATAACGGACCCAGCCACAATGACCTTGACCTTGACATATGTTATCAAGGACATAATTGTGAGTAACTTTTTCTTCTAATTTAATCGTCGCTCGTTGCTTATTAAAAAGTTATTAACAAACAAAAATCTGTAAAAATCAAGATTTATACATAGTCTGACAATGAAAAAATGGATATTTAAGTTAATTTACAGAAATAGTCCTACGTATACTACACATATAAACTGAAATAAACACGTTTTTACATATATAGGGTGTTCAAAAATTATATATAAGTATATTGAATTAATTATTTATTAGATATAATCTGCTCATTATTTAAAAAAAGACATCAATACGCTTATCAAAAGTATAGAGTCTTTTAAATAAAAAATCAGCAATATAATGTTGATAATGATATTCTCGAGTACCGAAACGTGGAAGATTAGTACGCCGGGGGAAGAGGAATAGGTAAAACTTAAAAGTTTGAATTATATATGCATGGATAGGAAGCACGCACACACACACACACATACACGGGGGGGAGGTGCAAGGGGGGCCTTCGGCCCCCCTTCCGCACCCGCCCGCCGGTAGGCAGGGTGGACCTCGCTTTACAATGTAGCATGTACTTTGTAAGTTGTAAAGCGAGGTCCACCCTGCCTACCGGCGGGATGGGTGCGGGAGGGGGACCGAAGGCACCCCTTGCACCCCCCCGTGTGTGTGTGTGTGTGTGTGTGTGCGCGCGCGCGCGCGCGCGTACTTCCTGTCCGTGCATGTACTTTGGTATATTTCAAACTTTTTTTGTTAATAACTTTTTAATAAGCAACGAGCGACGGCTAAAACCTTTTGGAGATTACTCAGAGTCATGACCTTGACAACATATGTCAAGGTCAAGGTCATTGGAGCTGGGTCCGTTATTATGCATTTTTACCAATTATATTGTTCTCAAGATTAAACTAAAATTAAAATTCAACATAAAGGCAATCAGAGTCATGCGCGGTAAGTGGAGCGCAACATGTGTTTTATTCTATCAATCTCTATCATAGAGTATACAAAAACCGGACGTTTCGGCATCTTTTTCGGGCCATCTTCAGCGCAAAACAATTAAAAATAGTTTATGACATAACGGTCGTGTGTTCCTAATCGGTTAGTAAACATGGTCGCAAAAATTAATAAATAAAGGTTAGCGGTCGCGTATTCTTAGTCGGTATAATAAAAATAAAAATAAAAATAAAAACATGAAAGGAGAAGAAAGGAGGAGAAGAAATATAACATTAGGTAATAATTTTGTTCAATATTATTAAATATATAGTTAAATATTATTAATAAATATTATTAAATGTTATTTATATTATTTATGTAATTTTAAGAGAGAAGGACAGATAGAAAGAGATAGAGGAAGAAAGAAGGAGAAAAGAAAGAAACTTTATTTAAAATTACAGAAGAACAAGAATAAGCAAACGGGAGGGAGGAAGAGTGAGAGAGAGAGAGAGAAAGAGAGAGAGAGAGACAGACAGAAGGAATAGAAAAGGAGAAGGAATATAATATCAGGTAATAATATTGTTCAGTATAATTAAATATATTGTTAAATATTATTAAAAAATATTATTAAAAATTATAAATATGATCTAATTTATTCAATTTTAAGAGAGATAGAGAAAGAGAGAAAGAAAGAGCAAAGGCAAAAAAAAGGATAGTTTATTTTAAATTAAAGGAGAAAAAGAATAAGCAAGAGAGAGAGAGAGAGAGAGAGAGAGAAGAGTTCTGCGAGTGGGAGTGAGGAGGGGGAGAGAGCTGTTGAGGGAGAGTGAGAGAGGGAGGTGGGAAAGAGAGAGAGAAAGAGAGACCAGAGGAAAAAAGAAGGAGGAAGAATATGATATTAGGTAATAATATTTATGATATTAGGCAGTTATATTGGTTTATTTTATGACGTATATAATTTTGTGTATATATCATTAAAAATGTTTAAATGAAAAAGAATAAATGGCGCGCGCGGAGCGCGCGCTTTAAAGTGTACTAGCAATGGATAAGGAAGGCGCGCGCGTAGCGCGCGCTGCGTGCTAGTCCCAATCTAAAAAGGGCATGTTATTGACATTGTTGTCGCTTTTCCGCGATCTTGATTGGTTGTCTTGTTCATGCGCTTGCTTCACTCGTGTGACTTGCTTCATTCGTGTCGTTTGACAGTTTGTCATTTGACAGTTTGTTGACAGTGTTGACAGTTAAAAAAATAAATATTAAATATAGTTAAATATATTTAATAAATATAGAAAGAAAGAGGAAGAAGGAAAGACGAATAAAGAAAGGTATGTATATTATATATGTATATTGTGTGTATATATGTATATTGTTGTATGAAAAATACGTATACTATTTTTTTTTATACTTATATATTTTTTTTATACTTTATAAATATATATTTTAATATACAGGGTGTCCCAAAGCACCCTTGACAACGCTCGTGAGCAGGTAGAGCACAGTAAACTGAACAGAAAAGTCCTGTACCATTTTTTTCTATAACGCTCAATCAAGGAGTTATTATTGAGTAAACTCTGGTCAATCAGTGTCGACTTTTAGCCGGACGCACGTCAGTGAGCCGCCCGTCTGTTAGTGTGCGTCACCGTACCGACGGAACGCTCACACACACTACCAGGCGCGCGGCTAAAGGTCGACGCTGATTGGCCAGATTTTACTCAATAATAACTCCTTTATTAAGCGTTATAGAAAAAAATGTTACAGGACTTTTCTGTTCAGTTCACTGTGCTCTACTTGCTCACGAGTGTTGTCAAGGGTGTTTTGGGACACCCTGTATATCACTTATTAATATAAACGATTCATTTAATATTAATATAAAACGTTTCTTATAATATATATATTACTTATAAACGATACATTAATATAAACGATTCATTTAATATTAATATAAATGTTTCATTTACAGTTAAAGAAAAGACGAAGAATAGGCGAGAAAGAGAGAGGAAGGGAGAGAGAGAGAGAGAGAAAAACTGAGAGAGAGATAGAGAGAGAGAGAGAAAGACAGAAAGGAAAGAAAGAAGAGAAAAAAGGAAGTTTTATTTAAAATTAAAGAAAAGGAAGAATACGCAAAAGACAGGGAGAGAAAGAAATAGACAGAAAGAAAAAAGGAGAAAGAATATGATATTAGGTAATAACATTGTTTAATATTATCATTTAATATTGTTTGTTAAATATTATTAATAAAGATTATTAAATATTATTAATATTATTAATATTATTAATATCATTTAATATTATTAAAGTTAATTATAGTATTAGATATTATTAAATTATATATTAAATTTTTTAAATGTTTTACTTAAAGTTAAAAATTATATATTAAATTTTTTAAATGTTTTACTTAAAGTTAAAAGAACAAAGAATAGAAAAAAGAAAGAGATATAGAAAGGGAGAAGAAAAGAGAGAGAAGGTAGAAAAAGAAGGAAGCTTTATTTAAAATTAAAGAAGAATAAGCAAAAGAGAAGGAGAGAGAGAGAGAGAGAGAGAGAAAAAAAAAGAAGGAATATAATATTAGGTATAACATTTTTTAATATAATTAAATATATTGTAATACTATAATACGATATACTATAATATTATTAAAATTATAATCAAAGTTAATAATATTAAACATATTTAACATTTTACTTTCTGTTTATCTCTCTCTTCTTATCTTTTGCTTATTCTTCCTTTTCTTTCATTTTAAATAAAACTTCCTTTTTTCTCTTCCTTTTTTTTCTTCTCTCTGTTTCTCTCTCTGTATCTCTATATGTCTCTCCCTTTTCCCCCTCTCTCTACCCTCTCCCTCCCCCCCCCTCTCTCTCTCTCTCTCTCTCTCTCTCTCTCTCGCTTATTCTTCGTCTTCACATTTTACTTTCTGTCTATCTCACTTTTCTTATCTTATGCTTATTCTTTCTTTTCTTTAATTTTAAATAAAACTTCTTTTTTTCTCTTCTTTCTCTCTCTCTCTCTCTCTCTCTCTCTCTCTCTATCAATCTTTTTCTTTTCCCTGTTTTTTGTCTCTTCTTTAACAATAAAAAAAAATTTTCAAACTTGTTTAGACTTTCTGTCTATCTCTCTCTTCTTATAGAAGGAGAAGGAATAGAATATTAAGTAATAATATTGTACAATATTATTAAATATATTGTTGAATATTATTAATAAATATTATTAAATATTATTAATATTATTTATATTATTTAATTTTATTCATGTTATTTAATATTATTAAAGTTGATTATAGTATTAGATATTATTAAATTATATATTAAATTTTTTTAATGTTTGAATATTATAATTAATAATGTTTTAAATGTTTTATTTAAAGTTAAAAAGAGATAAAGAATAGAAAAAAGAAAGAGATAGAAAGAGAAGAAAAGAGAGAGAAGGAAGAAAAAGAAGGAAACTTTATTTAAAATCAAAGAAGAATAAGCAAGAAAAAGAGAGAGAGAAGAGGGAAAGATAGAGAGAGACAGAAGAAAAAAGGAAAAGGAATATAATATTAGGTATAACATTTTTCAATATAATTAAATATATTGTTAAATATTATTAATAAATATTATTAAATATTATTAATATTATTTGTTATTTCAATTTATTAATATTATTTATTATTAATGTTATTTAATATTATTAGATTTAATTATAGTACTAAATATTATATTAAATTATATATTAAACTTTTAAAATATTAAAATATTATTATAGTTAATAATTAAAAAAATTTTTTGTTTACAGTTAAAGAAGAGACGAAAAATAGAAAA
The DNA here is from genome assembly GCA_907163055.1 of Formica aquilonia x Formica polyctena. Lineage (NCBI taxonomy): Eukaryota > Metazoa > Arthropoda > Insecta > Hymenoptera > Formicidae > Formica > Formica aquilonia x Formica polyctena. Next base: position 1,438,552 of record CAJQTV010000055.1, on the reverse strand, counting down.
TAGAAAAAGATAGAGAGAGGAAGAGAAAAAGAGAGAAGGAAGAGAAAGAAGAACGCTTTATTTAAAATTAAAAAAGACGAAGAATAAGCGTGGGAGAGAGAGAGTGAGGAGGGAGGGAAAGGGAAAGGGAGAAAGAGAGAGAGAGAGTGAGGAGGGAGGGAGAGGGGGGAGGGAAGAAGAGAGAGAGAATGAGAAGGAAGAAAGAAGTAATAATATTGTTAAATTATTAATTAAATATTGTTAAATATTATCGATATTTACCATATTATAAATAAGTATTTTTAAATATTATTAATAGCTTTAATTATTTTAGTTATTTAATTTTATTAATGTTATATTTTACAAAGAGGAAAGAATATAATATAAAATAATTTATTATTATTATATAATTATTTATTACTTATTACTTAAGAATTGAATTATTACATTTATAATTAATTAATTAATAAAAATTGTAATTAATTAATTAATAAAGTATTAAATAATTGATAATGATGATGATGATGATTATGATTAGTAATTTCGTTAAATTTTTGTTTAAATTGCAAAATTCAAGAGACAGAAAGTTTGATCAATAATTGTTAGTCTGAATGTAATCAAATATATTCAATAAATATATTCGATTATTTATGAATGTAACGGAGATCAAAAAGAATCAGAACAAGAAATATATATATATACTATATATATCAGAACAAGAAATATATATATATATATACAGGGTGTCCCATAATTCGCGGATCACCTGCCATGTGCAGGTAGAGCACATGAAACCGAGAAGAAAAGTCCTTTACCATTTTGCGATTTTCATAATAATTATTAAGAAATTAATTTAAAAAGATAGGCCAATCACAAGCGCGCGGCGAGAAGAGACTTCCTACTCAGGCGTTGCTAGGTGCGCGGCGAAGCGGTGGGAGGGGCGCTGTATACGGCTACGTACGAGCAAACGCTGAAGCCACGCATCTCGAACTATTCTCTCTCTCTCTCTCTCTTTCTGTCTCACTCTCTCTTTCTCTTTCTCGCGCGCGCGGCATAGGAAGCAGAGTTGGGCAAAAATCTAATTAACAATTACAAATTTCAATTACAATGTAATTCTTAATGCAATTAATAATTACATTTTATAATCGTTAATTATTGCAAACAATTACATTGTTAATTATTGCAAACAATGTAATTGTTTGCAATAATTAAAGATTATAAAATGTAATTATTAATTGCATTAAGAATTACATTGTAATTGAAATTTGTAATTGTTAATTAGATTTTTGCCCAACTCTGCTTCCTATGCCGCGCGCGCGAGAAAGAGAAAGAGAAAGAGAGAGTGAGAGAGAGAGAGAGAGAGAGAGAGAGAGAGAGAGAGAGAGAGAATAGTTCGAGATGCGTGGCTTCAGCGTTTGCTCGTACGTAGCCGTATACAGCGCCCCTCCCACCGCTTCGCCGCGCCCCTAGCAACGCCTGAGTAGGAAGTCTCTTCTCGCCGCGCGCTTGTAATTGGCCCATCTTTTTTAATTAATTTCTTAATAATTATTACGAAAATCGCAAAATGGTAAAGGACTTTTCTTCTCGGTTTCATGTGCTCTACCTGCACATGACGGGTGATCCGCGAATTATGGGACACCCTGTATATACTATATATATACAGGGTGGTCCATTTTAAAAGAGCCAGTCAAATATCTCGAAAAATATGGAAGATACGGAAAAACGTTTTAGACAAAAGTTGTTTGGTTCAAAGGGGGACATAAGATGGTGCCATTGATGTGACCTTGGATAGTTATTTGAAGGTCACATGAAGGTCACTTTCAATTTCTTAAATGGAAACCCCTATTTTTTATTGCATATTCTTATAGCTTATGTCGAGAGCTTTCTGAAACACTATAATAAAGTATTTTTTCATTAAGTACTTTTTGAGTTATTTTATATCTTAATCTGACATATTTTGATATAAAAAATAAAATATCTCGTAAAATATTTAGTTCTCGATAATTTTACTGTAATACTTTTATGTACAGAATAATGAGACAAATCAATTAGTAAAAAAAAATAATTGTTTTTAAGAAAAAGTATGTAATTATTTATAATGTATTTATAATGTATTTTTTTAAACAATTATTTGTTTTTTTCTTTACACTAATTGATTTGTCTCATTATTCTGTACATAAAAGTATTACGGTAAGATTGTCAAAAACTAAATATTTTACGAGATATTTTAATTTTTATATCAAAATATGTCAGATTAAAATATAAAATAACTCAAAAAGTACTTAATGAAAAAATACTTTATTATAGTGTTTTGGAAAGCTCTCGACATAAGTTATAAGAATATGCAATGAAAAATGGAGGTTTCCATTTAAGAAATTGAAAGTGACCTTCATGTGACCTTCAAATGACTATCCAAGGTCACATCATTGGCACCATCTTATGTCCCCCTTTGAACCAAACAACTTTTGTCTGAAACGTTTTTCCGTATCTTCCATATTTTTCGAGATATTTGACTGGCTCTTTTAAAATGGACCACCCTGTATATATATATATATATAGAGGGTGTATGCATATATAAATATGGATATTATGTGTGTGTGTGTGTATATGTATATATTCTACATAATATATATGTACACGTATACACGTATACACATATGCACGTATATACGTATGTATGTAGATATGTACCTAATGTACCTAATGTACCTATGTACGCATGTACATATGTATGTATTTATATATGCATATATGTATGTACGTATGCATATGTATATGTGTGTGTGTATTTGCGTGTGTGTGCGTGCGTGTCCCATACAGCACCGAAAGATTGCAGAAACGTTGCATAGAAACATTGTAACATTGCATGGAAGTTGCGAAATGTTTCTGCAATGGTACTGCAAGTCTGCGGCAACGTTGAAATGTCCGCCCTTAGAAATATTACGATGTAAGACTACAGTAATGTTACGGTGCAATGTATTTGTAATATTGAAATGCGTTGCTACAATAATGCAAAACGCTTCAAATTTAATAGATAAACTTTGAGAATATATAAAGACATCCAAGAGAGATAAGAAAAAAAATTGTGAATTTACGCGAAATTACAACGAGTTTTTCCTCGTCTCTTTTGGATGTCTTTATATATTTTCAAAGTTTATCTATTATATTTGAAACATTTTGCATATTAAAAAATTATTTTCAAATTTTTGGTTTTATATAGAAATGGTAACTATTAAACAATTTTCTGTTATCTAATTAACATCGCTATTTTATAAATAATTTACAAGTTTAAGAAATAGAAAATGATTAAATAATTTTACTCAAAAGTTAAAATTTTATTTATATAAATATTAGACTCTATTTTACATCTTAAATAGACAATAAACGGATAATTTTAACTTTTTCGAATACTTATTTGTCTGATTTCTGAACAATCAGTTCAATATCTGAATTCCCTGTGTTGGGATCGTATCAGACAAATTAAACTGATAAAAATAGTTATTATACCTTTAATCTTACTAGCCGCTCTTTGCAAGCTTTATATAACCATTGTGATTAAAATTTAAATGCGAAATAGATAACGCAACGCGCACCGCATAGCGGTAAACGAACGAACTAGCGATTATCGAAAACTGTTTTTTGTAATGTTTTTGGAATGTTGCTGTAACATTTTCATGAAATATTAGAATTACATGTTCCAATAATGTCTCAACAATATTACATTGCAACTTGCAAGATTGTAACATTGCTGCAATGTAATTGCAATGTTCTGTGCTGTATGGGGTGTGTCTGTTATTTATTATGGTAAAAAGCGCGCGCGTAGCGCGCGCCTGTGTTGTTCTAGTATCTTAAATGGCACGCTTGCTAGAGATTTTAGAGATATCTATGAAGAGATATCATAAAAAGCTCTTGTGAAAGATATCTTACAAAAAGATAACTTACTGATATCATTTCTAAGAAAATTTAATTAAGTCTTTAAAAAGTCCTCTTAAAGAGCTCATCCTCTCAATAATGCTCACTGGGAAGTAACATTAATAAAACATAGTCTGTAAGATCAATGTGTATAAATCTTATACATTTCTATTTATATTTTATTTTCATTTCTATATATTTTTTTAAATAATTTATAAATTTTTATAATAAATTTATAAATACATTTATTTTTAATGAAAGTAGAAAAGGAACTAGAAAAATTTTTCAAGCTATTGATAAGATTTTGACAAAGCCTGCGGCAACATGTCTATTGCAAACCAACATATTGTAACCAATCTTTGTCTCGATGCTAAACACAACAAAATTATCGATAATGTAAGTTTTAATACTAAATTTTATTTGCCAAATATATATATACCAAATAGCATTCTGACAGATGGAAAAATACTATGTAACAGATCTATTATATTCATTAACGATACATGCTTCATCTATTTCCAGCAATGCATTAGCATTGAAACAAGAATTAATTACAACCCTAACAGCACATGATATCATTCGAATATTCTGTTGTGATACTGTGAATATACGTAATATATGTAATATACTGAGAACATCCCTATAACATTTCTTGTAGAATATTATTTCTCGTACATTTTCTTGTATATTCTCAGAATATACTTATAATATCTCTTACAGTATATTATTTCTCGTATATTCTCGTATATTTTCAGAATATACTTTTGAGTTACGCAGAATTTCATAGTGAGATATCAGTACCATCTGGTGAGCGTCCAGATAGCGCTGGCATCGCGGTAGCGCGTGGTCGCCTAGAGTGTATATGTGAATATATAATCCTTGTGTCTTGTGAAAAGAGATCGTTTGGTCGAGCTTTTAGTGCTCAGGGTCTGTTGACAGTGTTGACCGTTTTGTGTTTTTGGATTAATCCATTAAACTCTGTAGTGGATTCGCGAGAACAAGTAACATTTTCGGTAACAAAATACACATTACATTGTGAGACAAAGATCTGCTCGGCCATATTATTTCTTCTCGTCGGCCGCATTCCTTCTCGGTGTGCTCTTTCTATTTTTTTTCAACAAGATCTTGGCTGACGCAATAACCGTATAATGCAATAACCGTTCGTCATTCCTGATCTTTTTTTGAGGAAAGTTTTACCGAATAACGGATAACAAGTTATTCACTTCTTCACGCTCGACGATTACATCATTTTAATCAGAGGTAATCCTTTTTCTTTTTTACATTATTATATTCTATTATTTATACATATTAGATATTTATATATATTAGGTTGTAATAAGTAAAATGTCGTACTATATATATATATCATATATATAAAAATACGACATTACTTATATACAACTATATAAATCTTACAAATTTAAGAAATTAGGCTCTCGATTGACATCACAAATTCTAATAATCGCGGGCTAGTAAGAGCCAGAACGCGGATGGCAGTGCGTCAGTTTCATAGAAAAATAAGTTTTCTATGAAACTGAATATGTGCACAGGGCACGAAATTTACTTGGTGTATACCAAGATTTTTTAAAATTAATCTCAATATTTTTAAATTTTTAAAATTAATCTGAATAGCTCAGAGGTAAGAGCAGTCGCCCGGCAAGCGAAAGACTCGGGTTCGATTCCCGATTCAGCGACTTCGCCCCGATATTTTTCTCGCCTTCGTCTCTCCAGGGGGGTAAAGAGGGATTATTGTAAATCTCGAATTGAGATTAATTTTAAAAAATCTTGGTATACACCAAGTAAATTTCGTGCCCTGTGCACATATTCAGTTTCATAGAAAACTTATTTTTCTATGAAACTGACGCACTGCCATCCGCATTCTGGCTCTTACTAGCCCGCGATTATTAGAATTTGGTATATAAATCTTGATGCTCAATCCTTTAGAAGTATATTCTTATGTGATACTCTTGTTATGTTACAGTGTTACCACATAGATTATTAATAATAAAAAAGGCGATCTACATATATATAATTAAAGATCTGCAACGAGTCAAGAGAATCAAGGACAATTTGATCTTGCAGCGAATTGAAACTAAAAGATTTAATAAATCAGGTAAGTTTTATATAATTTTTAAATTTAAATTTTATACTGAAATTAATTAAGCCATTTTTAATTGCAATTGGCTTTTACAATGATTTGGAGCTGACTTAATCAAGGTCTCTGCACAATCAAAAGTTTAAGAAGCAAAGAACAGATATTAGAGACAAGGAACTGAATTGACTTTTATTAAAGTAACTTTCTTTTTTTTTAACAGCGTCACCAGATAGTGATTTATAGCGTTCTTCAACCTGTCTTTCCAGGTTATGTGACACAATATGTCTTGCGAGTAACTTTCTTTTCAATTTTATAACAATGTGTATAACTTATACACATCACGTAAATGGAAAATTGAAAAGAAAGTTACTCGCAATATAGTGAAACCTATCACTTATATTTTTTATTGTGCGGTGAACTGTTATTTATTCTTTATTCCTCATTTTTAATCGCTAATGTCTGTTATTCCTGTTCTTTATATTTCTGATTGTGCGGGAGCCTTTAAGTTTACTGACATTATAAGAAATGGCATTTTATATTGAAGAAATATTATATTATATTATATTATATTATATTATATTATATTATATTATATTATATTATATTACTATATTGTATCTGATATATTTTATATTATTTAATGTATTGTTACATCATAGACATATTTGTTTTAATTTATTCGGAAATAATGAAGTAATGAAAATATGTTACTTTTCCAGGTGTTATACGAAAATCACATGGTGATGTGATTGACAAGCAGATAGCAATGCCAATCAAGATATAGCTAGCCCATGCTAAGGAACGTAAGGAAAGAGAGCACAAAAACATTCATCAAGAATGAATGAGCTTTTCATACTCTGCGTTTATTTTTAAAGTATATTTTTAAAATTTATTTGTTTTTATTTTTATAAGTAAAGTTTATTTTTAAGACATTCTAAATTTATTTAGAATTAAAAGTCTCTTATTAAGTCATAAGATTTCCACAGACAATAATAAAATTATTATGATTTCAAGATATTATATTCCAAAGATTATATTCCAAATATAAATGTATTAATAAAATAAAAAGTATTATATATTATATAACATATAAAAATAATGTATAAATATTATATATTATCATATATATTTTTATGAAAAATATATATTTGTTATATATGAATAAAAATATATATTTGTTAAAAACATAAATAATTAAGAGTACAAATTAATATAACCTAACCTAACCTAATCCAACTCTTAATACTATATACTGGCGACATTCTATGGATATACCAGAGAATATTCATAGTATGTACTACTATATACTAATAATATACTGGCGACATTCTATGGATATACCATAAGATATTCTCAGTATATACTATAAACTAAAATATGAGGACATTAGAGCATTCTTAGTACGTACTCAGTATGTCATAGTACGTATTTCAAATGTTCTGAGAATATACGCAATATACTTTTGCGATATCCTCCGAACATTCTCAGAATCTACATGTGCTGTTAGGGAATATGTTGGTTTGCAATAAACATGTTGCTACAGGCTTTGTCAAAATCTTATCAACAACTTGGAAAATTCTTCTAGTTCCACTAGAAAATAAATGTATATTTTTAAATTATTTAAAAAAATAAATAGAGATTTAATCTTACAGACTGCGTTTCACCAATGTTATTTATACTTATCTGTAACTGTCTATGATGCATGACAAATAACTATATGACAAACTATATGACACTCCTTTGACAAATGCACTCAAATATGTATTCTTGATGTATATGTTTATATTAACTGATGTGTATGTCTATATTTCTATATCGATAACTGCTCGCAGTTATCCATAGTGGCTTTTGACAGGTATAAGTTAAATTTTCCAGAATGCCACATTATATAGCGTAGCACTCTTTCATTTATAAAAAGGTGAAGCTGCATAATTCTTCGTGATACTTGGATAGTTGAATCAGGTATAGAATACAAACACACACATATCTTATAATAAACATATTATAAAATACATACATCTCTTTCTTATCATAAATATAGAATATTTTTATATGTAATGCAATGTTATGTTTTGTTTTTACACATAGCATAAATTACTGTTGCAATATTTTATTTGTCTCTATAAATAAGATAAGAAAATATTCTATACATTTATGACAGGATGTTTATATTCTATTCTATATATGTTTACTATCAGATATGTGTGTGTGTATTTTATACCTGATCCAACTATCCGCAAGTATCACGAAGAATTTTGCTTTTTTATAAATAAAAGCGTACGCTATATAACACTGCACTCTTGCATTGCAAATTTAACCTATACCTGTCAAAAGCAGATATGGATACGAGCAGTAACATCACGAAGTGCCGCTAGCGCTATCTTATGTCGAAGGCTCCAACCGTACAAGATTCGCGCATGCGTATTGGGGACTTGCGTGAATGATGACGTGGACGTTTCTTACATGAAAAATTTTCACATTGAGACTTTTGCATCATATACTTCCGTTCACGATACATGTAGAAAAAAAATAAAAACACTTTTATTATATAATTTAAACCCAAGCTATCGATCAAGCTTATAAAAAATACGATCGGTTCAGCCGTTATTGAGGCCCAATAATCTAAAAGCTCCTATAATCTAACATCTAACTCAATAGCCGACTTGCGTATAGATACCCGGAGTGCTTCGCTATTGCTACGCGTGACTTGGAGCGAGACACTACCGTGTCTCTTGATAATGTAGTAATTTATATTTTTCAGAGAAAATATAAATTTCTACAAATAGTAGTGATATTCTACTAAAAAAGACCTTACAAAGGTAAAAAAAAATACGCCAAGTACATAAAAAATATCCCAACTTACGTACGCAACAAAAAGCTTGAAAAATTATTTACCTTTAAAAAACAGCTTATAAAAAAATTTTCCTCTAAAAAAGAAAAAATTTGAAAAATAGCTTTTAGAAAATTTTCCCCTAAAAAATAAAAGACCCTAAAAATTAAAAAATAGCTTATAAAATAATTTTCCTTTAAAAAATAAGAAAACCCTAAAAAATAAAAAATAAAAACTAAATATGAAATTAATAATTAATTAGCCAAGTACGTAAAAGTAATTCAGTTTGTGAGGATTTGTAATTTGAAATAGTATTTGTCATAAAATCAATCTTGCATTTATAGAAATATTATAGATTCTCTCGAGAAAATTAAAATGCATTTTATTTTTATTAAAAAATTACACTATTGTGTTTACTTATGTTTCCCTCTCAAATAAATATTTGGTAAATATTTAGATTAACGTACCCACCTCCAATGACTTTGACCTTGACATGTGTTATCAAGATCACTGTCCTGAATAACATCCAAGAGATTTTAGCCGTCGCTCGTTGTTCGTTAAAAAGTTATTAACAAAAAAAATTTCAGAAATATAGCAGTTATTTTAAGTATTTAAATGTGGAAATAGTACACATATAAACAAAGAAAAGTTATTTAAAGGAGTAAATCGTTGATATATTGAAAAGTCTTTTTGTTAAAACAGAAAATAGTTGCTTCGGTCCAAACCGAAATTTGTAATTGTTCTGTTCCACATAGGTTTTCGACTTTTCACACGAAGCAAGATCTATCCCCCCCCCCCCCCCCCCCCGTCCATTGGCTTGAAACAAGCCGAAAGTATATGCGCTGTAACCACAGACTTCTATATAATATACTAGACTGCGAGCTTCTTATATACTAGTCGTATATTCGTGTCCCGAAAAATTATGTACTAAAGTGCTGCATTGCGCATGCGCCAAATAAGCTTACATGTTGTTTACATTCACGGATATGGCCGCATATGACAAGAGAGAAACTTAAGAGTAAGTATGCATATAATACATTAAAATTTATATAAAAATTAAAAAATATCTTCTTTATATAAAAGATTAGTCGAAAGATTAGGTATATATTTTTTTAACTTAACTAAGGCAGCGTTTTTTTAAGTAAAAGAATTATATAACCTAATGTTAAAAAGAAAACGAATAAAATAACAGCGCATCAAAATATTGGAGATCAACCTAGGTCAACATGCCGCAAAAATGTATAATAAACGAGTGCCAAAGTGTACAAAGAAAGAATTGTGGAATTTCTTTTTTTAAGTAAGTATATTGAAGTATATTTCTAATTTAAAACTAGCATTTGGTTTGGGTTAGGTTATATCTTCCGGAAGTCCGGAAGTGGAGTAGGGAGGGCGGAACCCACTGCGTCCACGCATACACTTTCCAATCCACACAAGAATTGTGGGATAGATTTCGCTTCGCGTAGAAAGTTGAAAACCCATATGAAATCATTTTATGTTAAGAATAATCATTGTACTTTCAAGTAAAAGAAAATTAGAAGTGGCGTCTACATAATAAGTATTTATATATAAGAAGTCTTACAGTAGGTCAACATACAAACTCATTATTCTTAAATACACGTTGTTTGAAAATTACGTACATTTCATTTAAATTTTTTTGTTAATAACATTTTAATAAACAACGAGCGACGGCCTCTTGGATGTTACTCAGGACAGTGACCTTGACAACATATGTCAAGGTCAAAGTCATTGGAAGTGGGTACGTTAATCTAAATTTTTACCAAATATTTTGTATAATATATAAAATAACACTATTATATTACGGATTTTATTACAAATAGTAAATCATATAACTACTTAACCCTTACTGCAATAATATCGATCACATCGAGCAGTAATTCCAAATTTAAAAATGCCTCTTGCCAAACTGATTGATTTGTTTTGAAATGAATCATAAGGTTTATCAGATAGCCCCGGAACGAAAAGGATTAAGATTAAAGTGACATACAAGAACTTGGCGTGCCCGATCTGAAAAAAAATTTGCAAAAGATTATCAGAAATCATTATCAATATATTAATAAAAATATATTACTTATAATGCGACCAGGGCACGCCAAGTTTCTGTATGTCACTTTAATCTTAATCCTCTTCGTTCCGGGCCTATCTGGTAAAGCTTATGATTAATTTTAAAACAAATCAATCAGTTTGGCAAGGGGCAATTTTAAATTTGAAATTAGTGCTCAATGTGATCGATATTATTGCAGTAAGGGTTAAGTAGTTATATGATTTACTATTTGTAATAAAATCCGCAATATAATAGTGCTATTTTATATATTATACAAAATATTTATTTGGGAGAGGAATATAAGTAAACACAATAGTGTAACTTTTTAATGAAAATAAAATGCATTTTAATTTTTTCGAGAGAATCTATAACATTTCTATAAATGCAAGATTGATTTTATGACAAATACTATTTCAAATTACAAATCCTCACAAACTGAATTACTTCTAAATACTTGGCTAATTAATTATTGATTTCATATTTAATTCTTATTTTTTTATTTTTTAAAGGTTTTTTATTTTTTAGAGAAAAATTATTTTATAAGCTATTTTTTAATTTTTTAGGGGTATATATATATGTATTTAGAATGAAAGAAAATGAAATTTTAAAAACTATTTTTGAAACAACGAAAAATTTAGCATAAAATGTATAGAAAAAGAGAATAGTCGTACAATTTTAATTTTTTTATAGAAAGAACAATGTAAAAATTATTCTTTCAATTATTCTTCAATTATCCTTATTTTTCCTGCATATAAGGACAGAGATTATACCAAAGAAAAAGAAAACATACCTGTACATATTTTATATATAATTCTATATATATTTATATATGATCATATGTAGATAATTTCTCCCGGGATTTGTTTTTGATACGTTTGCCAAAAAACTCAAATGCAAGAGTATATATGATCAATGTAGGTCTTTACACTTTCACTCTCGAGTCGTTCAAGTGTAGGTTGATGTAATCGCATTCCGATATTTTGCGCTATTAAGAAAAGTTGTTTTGCCACTTCAGTCCAGTACCGCTGCTATTATCGTGCAGGCTGAACTACCGTCGATTAATTACATATTTTTCATATCTACAAAACAACTAGATTTATTAAAGAATTTAAATGGTAAGAGATAATAGAGTTATATTAAACAAGAAGCAATGGACGAATTTAGTTGCTTTTACGAGCTTTTAAACTTTGACGAAGCCTGCGTAAATGTAATATCTGATAGTAACAATTATAATATGTGGCTTTATTCTCTCTCTACAGATTGTTTATCAGTAAGTACAATCGTAACACATTTTGTATTGTATAATCTATAACTTTCAGCTTGTAGTAGTAAGTAAAAAATCAAGAAATATTAATTTTATTACTACAAGTTGAAAATTATAGATTATATGATATATATATATATATGTGTGTGTGTGTGTGTGTGTGTGTGTGTGTGTGTGTGTGTGTGTGTGTGTGTGTGTGTGTGTGTGTGTGTGTGTGTGTGTGTGTGTGTGTGTGTGTGTGTGTGTGTGTGTGTGTGTGTGTGTGTGTGTGTGTGTGTGTGTGTGTGTGTGTGTGTGTGTGTGTGTGTGTGTGTGTGTGTGTGTGTGTGTGTGTGTGTGTGTGTGTGTGTGTGTGTGTGTGTGTGTGTGTGTGTGTGTGTGTGTGTGTGTGTGTGTGTGTGTGTGTGTGTGTGTGTGTGTGTGTGTGTGTGTGTGTGTGTGTGTGTGTGTGTGTGTGTGTGTGTGTGTGTGTGTGTGTGTGTGTGTGTGTGTGTGTGTGTGTGTGTGTGTGTGTGTATTGTGAACAGTAGCTTACAACAATAACAAAATAAAGTAAAGAAAAAAAATGTGTAGCTTTTATTATAATGGATCTCAATATACATGCTTTTCTGATTTGGCATTGTAACATAGCAACAACGTAGACATTTGAAACAAGATATTATATATTATAAAAATACGAAAATATAATGTTACTTGTTTTCAAAACGGAAGATAAAAATAGAAAAATAAATACGTCATAAAAATAATATAGAGATTGTCTCGAATATCTTTCATGAATCAGTATATATTCTGTATGAATCCATTATGAACAGCACATTTCTAACTGTTATACTTGTTTATTAGTGTCCATATAAGCGCATAGCGCCGATCTCGACTAACGAAAATTCTAGTTTGAAATTCAACACAATCGATTCAGTAAAATGGAGAGTGTTGAAGAATAATGGCAATGATGAATATATATCTGCCAAAAATACAAGGTAAACTCATTATTTACTATTACTATTATTACATATATATATATATATATGTGTGTGTGTGTGTGTGTGTGTGTGCGTGCGTGCGTGCGTGCGTGCGTGCGTGCGTGCGTGCGTGCGTGCGTGCGTGCGTGCGTGCGTGCGTGCGTGCGTGCGTGCGTGCGTGCGTGCGTGTGTGTGTGTGTGTGTGTGTGTGTGTGTGTGTGTGTGTGTGTGTGTGTGTGTGTGTGTGTTGGGTATGTATCTCGTCTTTCTCTTCTACACGCGATATACAGGGTGTCCCAAAGCACCCTTGACAACGCTTGTGAGCAGGTAGAGCACAGTAAACTGAACAAAAAAGTCCTGTACCATTTTTTTCTATAACGCTCAATAAAGAAGTTATTATTGAGTAAATTCTGGCCAATCAGCGCCGACTTTTAGCCGGACGTATGTCGGTGAGCCGTCTGCCTGATAGTGTGCGTCGCCGTAGCGACGAAGCGCTCACGTACACTACCAGGTGCGCGGCTAAAGGTCGGCGCTGATTGGCCAGACTTTACTCAATAATAACTCCTTTATTAAGCGTTATAGAAAAAAATGTTACAGGAGTTTTCTGTTCAGTTTACTGTGCTCTACCTGCTCACGAGCGTTGTCAAGGGTGCTTTGGGACACCGTGTATATAATATATATAATAAATCTAATAAAAAATTTAATCGAAATGTACGCACATTCCTCCATCTGATTAATTAAAATCGATTAACTATATTTTAAACATTTTACATCCGCATTTGTTTTATTAGCACATTATTATTATTTAATCTTTTTTAAATATTATTTTTTAGCGATATTTTTTGCGAATTGTTGCCGAATCTAGGGCAATATGGTTTATACGAATTGATAATACAAAACAAAACCTGCAATTGTAGAATATTGAGGAATCCGACATATCCATACTCAGGTAGATTTCTAGATATTCTTACAAATTATATATATATATATATATATATATAATAATATATATGTTGATAAAAGGATAAAACTATACAATTGAACTATATATAATACGATATACATAATATTGATAAAGTACGTATCTTATCCTAGCAGTTTTATCGTTTATCTATTGTTTAACTCGCGCGATAACTGGCGATAGCTACTGATATGACATATGGTATCAGTAATAACCAAAATAATATTATTGTACACGACTGTGATAATTAATTAAGAGAAATTGATTATAGATATTATGATTCTAAGATTTTCCAAGATTATCATGAAAACATTTTTTTTTTTTGTATATTAATTGACAATATGCTCATATTATACTATTCTTAGCTTTCCAAATGGAAAATTTCGTAGCGTAAAAAATAGTTGAGAGAAACCATTTATGAGATTATATTATTATCAGGATTAAAAAATTACGTTGTATAAAAGTAACTTTGTATCACCGTTGCTTTTATAATTACAAAAAGCAGTAAATCGAATTACCATCACTTTATTTAGTCATATGTGCATAAAATTTACATTTTTTAAAAATATTTCTTTATTAAAATATTAACCAAAACAATATAATAACTTTGATAACGGTACCACTATTAATTAAAGTATGCAATTTTGATAATAGCAATAATAATCTTGAATTTTATTAATGTTACAAAATTATAAAAAAATAACTGTTTTACTTCATGAAACTTTAAATGTTGCAAATATAAGTAAAAGTTTTTTTTTAATGAATAAATACTACCAAAGTGGTTTTTTCGCATTTTGAAATCTTATATATTCTGTAATCCTGAAAAAATTTAACGCTCACTGTCCATCAAAGAAAACACACGGAAATTAGGACAATAGTAAAATAATGATAAAAATAAACAACATTATCAATTCATTATCAAAAAAAAAATAATTGTAACGTTAGCAACTCCTGTTATAAGTAACGCGTTATTTCCTAATCCTAAAGATTATGACTTTTGTTTACAGACAATTTATTTTTTCCATCTGTTTTCTCTAACAAAACAGAAGAACGATAAAATAATCGCCAAAGTTAGTTTAAACATTCTTCTTATTTGATGCCGACTAGGTTGTGACAATAAATAGAAGAGAAGATGTAATTTTTTAATATATAGAAGATCCGTGTATATACACAGGTCTCATCAAGAGTCACGCGAAGCAAAGATCGCGCGTAGCAACAGCGAGGCATATAGATTATTCGCGAAGCGTATCAAAGCGTATTGTTCTTTTTTCTGTTTCTTTTTTTATTTACAGAATTGTTTATTATTTTGGGGTTAATTATATTTATCTTACTTGCCATATCTGCTGGAAGATCCTTATGGTACAAATTTCAAACACAATGTATAATGAAAGCGGAGGAGGAAAAAACTTCAACTAGCAACAAAGAAGCAACAAAACGTCGTCGCATAAAAGCTATCGATACATTCAGGGGGTATAAATATTTTACAAAGTAATTGCGCGCATAAACATATGAAAGGAATATACTCGTATTTAGAGTAAATGATTAGGTTTTGTTATACAAATTCTCTTAAAATGTTCGCCGTAATCGTTTGTATAATGATTCGCAGGGCCAGCACGCTTTTTATGATTTTTGTTAATGATGGCTCCGGTAGTTATACCATATTGGGGCATGCAACTTGGAATGGGATATTACCAGGAGATTTAGTATTTCCCTGTTTTATATGGATTATGGGAGTTTGCATGCCTATAGCTTTGTCGGCGCAGTTAAAGCATGGACTTTCAAAGCTTCAAATCAGCTATTCCATCTTGAAGGTAATTGTCGCAAAAAAAAGATATAATTGTCAGCGTGCGTATGTGTGTGTGTGTGTGCGCGCGCGCGTGTGTGTGTGTGTGTGTGTGTGTGTGTGTGTGTGTGTGTGTGATATCGATTAATATTGATGTATTATGTGCCTAAGCTTATCTAATACTTTTTCGCAGAGAAGTTTTCTTCTATTTCTGATAGGCGTTGCATTAAACACATTAGGAACAAATGCGCAATTAGAAAACGTACGCGTATTCGGAGTTCTTCAACGATTCGGAATTTCTTATTTAATTGTGGGTTTACTCTATATTTGCTTTATACCCCAACAGTCAAAAGCTGCTCAGGTATGGAGAAAGAAATATTAAGAGTATTCTTATATAAATCTTATATACAATAATATAGACGCGCGCGAGATATCCGGTGTGATTGTAATTAAACATTGTATTTATTATACGTATGTGCATGAACTCTGTCCTTAGTACACATTAAATTTAATTAAATTTATGTTAATAAGACTTACTTTACACAACATACACAATCTCTCTTTTTGCTTGAAAAGGTAATACATTTCTAAAGTCTAACACCATATCTCGTAGAAGAACCCGCGTACATAAAAAAAAAATTATTACATATAACTTTTGATAACTATATAATTATTGCATTTCGATAATATGGATTACGCCTTGGTAACGTAAACTTATTGCAACTTGTAGAAATTATCACAAACTTGGATAATGCAAAAGATGCAGGACGTATTAAGCTTTTTGCCATATTGGTACGTAATGCTGACTTTAGTAATGGTGCATTGCGTTTTAACGTTTGGTCTACCAATTCCCGGATGCCCTACGTACGTACATTAACTTTGACTTCCAACTGTCTTGTTTAATTTCGTGCTTTGATCCATCATCTATTGTCGTCGATAAATGAAACGGTAAGTTTACTATACAGGGGATACCTTGGACCAGGCGGAAGACACGAAGACGGTAAATATTTTAATTGTACCGGGGGTGCGGCTGGATATATCGATAAAATTTTATTGACTTTAAGTCATATTGATCAAAAACCAACTATTGATCCCGTTTATGGATCCGGCCCTTTCGATCCTGAAGGGATTTTAGGTAAATCTTGTGTTTATTTGCGTGTATCGTTATAGATATACATGTACTATATATGTATAGTTGCGGAGATATTAAACTTTTCATCTTTTGTAATTAAATCTACTTTTTCACCACGTTATGTTTCTCTACAATGTAATGTATCATATTGTATCAACATATTCGAATTGGTCATAAAAGAAAATAAAATATCCATAATACATATTTTCGAGTAGGGGAAAAAACCGCATACTTTTCTGGATTTGTCTTTCTACAAAAAATCAGAGGGCAAAACAAATTCTATTGGCCGTTAATAGCCGTTAATGGACTTTGAACTATGAGAAAATAAGGCTAGTTGCTGAAAAAAAAAATTTAGTTACCAAGGAAAACAAAATTTTTTGAAGAAGTCAAAATACCCGGTTTTGTCCCACCGGTAAAGTAAAATCAAGTACCCATTTGAAAGCATGTAATCGTGCAATTACGAATCTTGATTTATTTTAATCAAAATACAATACAAAAAAATGTATTCTATAAACAAAGATCACAAACAAAGATATCCTTTTGCTCTACATTGTTGCAGGACTTTCTTATTTAATTTTTTAATTTTAGAGGTCTCAACAGCTTAAAAAGCTTTTTTTTAATGGTTTCTTTTCTGAGTGGCAGTCTTCATTTCCAACTGTTTTTTGTAGGGAGACAAAGTCAGAATGGCAGTTTTTCCTCTTTTCATTATATGAGGCGTGTAGGTATCCGGTTTTGTCCCAACACGAGAAAAATAAACACGGTGGCTGTACATTCCGGCGTACAAAGTGACGATCAAAACTGCACAAATCTACTAATGTAGATATACTCTCTAATATGTAAAAGTCCACGACGACTTGATTATTGCCCCCATATCGATCTTTTTTGGCCCGAAAATTTTGGACTTCTCTGAAAAAAGAAATATCGTGTGCACATGGGCACAGTTCATCTCAAAATAATGATGGCGTCAATCTACAACTAATAATACGAATTGGCCAAAGATAGTAGCACTTATCACGAAGAAACAGAGGTACCCGGTTTGATCCGCCTACCCGGTTTTACCCTACTTTTCCCTATATACGATATTACAATCGCGATATCAATAAATTCTCAAACCTGATTTATTTACAACTTTTTTTCGAAGGACCTGAAAAATTGCGAACGGGTTTTTGAGACGTTTTGTAATTTCCAGTTACAAAAAAAAGTAAATTTAATAATTAGAGACGTTTTACATTAAATAGCGAAAGCAGTACGTCTCCCAAATCAACATATTATGATATAAATTTCTTAAATCAAGTACGGGGCGAGTTTTTTGCCACTGTGTCTATAAAACTTTTAATCTTTTATCGATGCTCTACAATTTGAGATGCGAGTTCTTAGTTTTATGTGCAAATGGCGCAAAACCCGTATTAAAATGTAGAGTCAATTCTTTGAAAAAAACATGCTATTTCTAGAATCGCGTCTAATAAGCATTATGTGTTTTTTTAGGATGCCTCACGTCGATATTTCAAGTATTTCTAGGTGTACACACTGGTATAATTCTAATGATGTATAAAGATTGGAAGGAACGTGTTATCCGATGGCTTTCGTGGGCAATGTTTTATGGTTGTTTGGGTTGCGTCTTCCATTTCACTAATCTTATACCCATTAACAAAAATTTGTGGTAAGATATCGACAAAGATTATTTTTAGTTACTTATTTAAATATTTTTATTTGCGCAATTTTATTTCTTGCACGATTTTTATAAAATTAATCGTTTATAGTAATTTGTTATCTGTAGTTGCAAGTTGCTATATAATTATGCAGGTCTTTATCATTCGTACTTGTTTCAACTTGTTTTGCCCTGGCTTTTCTTTCCGGATGTTATTTGCTGATTGATGTTGCCAGAATTTGGCGAGGTGGCCCTTTCAGAATACCCGGTAAGTGTAAATATGAAAATGTGTACGCTTTTTAAAATATATATACATATATAGAGTAAACTAGAAAATAGATTCTCAGAAGAACGCAGTTTTTTTTATAGCAGTATGTGTATATACATATGTGTTTAAAGCACATTGCGCTATACTAGCTATATAGAAGATATACTCGTATTAATGTAAGATATATTAAAACGCACTGCTATACACTAATTTATTTTAACATTACGCAAATATGAATTTACAGGAATGAATGCACTGGTATTATATGTGGGTCATAATATGTGTTACCAAATCTTTCCATTCCATTGGAAGATTGGCGCAATGGACAGTCGTACTTTGTGTTTAATTGAATCAATTTGGGTTGTAACCCTCTGGACGGTTGTAGCATATGTTCTGCATCGTAAACGAATTTACATCACACTTTGAGTTTTTACAAATTTTATCTATTTATATAAGCAATATGATACTATTGCACTACATTTTTTCGTAATTTTGCAATCCGCAAATAATATAGATAATATAGGAATGATCACGTATGTTATACATTTCTGACAATAGATAATTAGATGATAAAACTTCTATTAGCACCGTCAACTTTAGAAATAATTTATTTTACTATTTAGATAAATAGTACACAGTGACAAATTCAGATAACAGGATTAACAACATGTATATGTATTTACACATATATTTTCAAATAATGATTAATATTCTTAAAAAGAGTGTTATTACATAATTTCCATATAACAATCTCACATTTGTCTTAAATAAATAAACCACGTGCATGTGCTCACGTAGTATTGTATTATATCTACGTTGCGGTGCGGCATATCAAGACAGCCAACCTCCTAATATAGTTATTCAAGTTTCTTCTTTGGAAATAAAAAAATCTTAAAAAGTTATAGAGTTTCTCTTTTATAATTGACTAAAATTTCAAAAGTAAGTTGATTACACGATTGTACGTGAATATTGATCATTTCTAATGACGATTTAAAACGAAATTATCAACTTATCTTTACACATCAAAAAATCTATGAGATAGAATCTCATTCACACAGATTTCTGATACCAAAATCCAAAGTTTGAACAAGTTGAAAAATTGTTTATCTCACGGCAGTG
Source organism: Formica aquilonia x Formica polyctena (assembly GCA_907163055.1). Lineage (NCBI taxonomy): Eukaryota > Metazoa > Arthropoda > Insecta > Hymenoptera > Formicidae > Formica > Formica aquilonia x Formica polyctena. The sequence goes on along the minus strand of CAJQTV010000055.1, from coordinate 1,418,540 downwards.
TATCTTGAGAAATCTTTCAACTGATATAATTTTAAATAATGTATCTCTGCAATTCTCTTTAAAGAAAATCTTTGGTTAATTTTTTGCTGGAGAATCGGCAAATGCGACGTAAACAAGCATTATAAGGATTATTTTGTAAACAAAATAGAAAAAAGCACACTAACAATTCGGCCTTGCCTAAGGAGGATTTCACTCGTCCTCTCTCACAATCAGTAATCAGTTGCATCGGGACCTAAAACATGAAAAGTTTGATTTTATAAAAGCAATTTTTGCATATATGGCAAATATGTAAAGACAAAATTTAAAAAAAAGAAAAAAGACATACATATATACTGAAATTTTAGAATATGCACGCATTATACTATATGAGATGAATGTATGTTGAAAGCGCAAATATATCATTTTATCTATATACATATACATACAATGTTTTGATTATATGTAATACCTATCAATCTTTGTTGCTACACACACTCTCTCTCTCACACACACACACACACACACACACACACACACACACACACACACACACACACACACACACACACACACACTCACTCACTCACTCACTCACTCACTCACTCACTCACTCACTCAGTCAGTCACTCTCTCTCTGATATAATTTCGTCATTCATATACATATATTTATACAAGATTTAATACTAAATAACAACAAAAATTCTTATATATGATGAGTCTTATTAAATAATTTCTTTCCTCACGCCGTTTGCTCGAATATCTCGAATATAGGTATATCAAACACGTTAATAAATTCATTTCTGTTTTTTAACCGATATTAGTCACAACATGCATAAAGCAACCAAGCACAACGGCAAGCATATTTAACAACCCCTTTTTTCGCACAATTGCAAGAAAAGAAGACAAGAAAGAAGAAAAAAGACATTAAAGACACAAAGAGAAAAAGAGACGGAAAAAGAGAGATAAATGAAAAAAACGAAAAAGGTTATAATAGAATTAATTGCATATGGTAGAGAGGAAAGAATGAAAGAGGAGAAAAGAAATAGAGATGAGATAAAAATGAAGAGAGAAGAGGAAAGAGGGGAAACATGGAGAAGAAATCAAGAATGATAGACGAATATATGGAAACGATATGTACCGATAGAAAAAAAAATCACGTAGCCCGTAGAACATCTCGGGCATACCCAACCCTGTCTTGCGAAGAAAATTGAGAGAAAAGTATGTCCGTGGATCGTGGAGAGCAGTTGCTCGCGGCGGCGAGCAAACATATGGCCTCATTCCACCCTGGACCGTCAGCAATAACTGGTTTTAGAGTTTGTACAGGATGTTGGAATAGAAGGAACCATCCGCGAAGAATCGTTAGTTTTGTCGCTGTGCCGTGCTAGAGTTTGCGGCACGCTCTTCGTACTCTTGACTCTCGGGCACAGTACATTCACTTTGTATGCCCAAGAGGGTATCTTGCTATCGATTGTCTTGAAAGCTAGAGAAGGTACAACATCCTGCTCGCGTAAACTAGGTAATTTCGGACTCTTCCAAACTCGGAAATAAGAGTCATCCTTCGAAGAGACGTTCTGTTCTCGCTGACTCGCAAGATGATCGGTTTCAACATTTGCCAAGTTCGCTGAGCTACTTGCGTTTGTCGTCGCGTCTTCGTGAAATCTTTGCCAAGACTGCTCGTGAATGGGCGAATATTCGGGAGAGGTAAAGCCACTGGAATAATTGGAACAGTGATTGTCATCGTAGTTAAAAGCGTTCGTCTTGAGTGGCAAGCTGAGAAACGATTCCTTTCCGCAGTTATCTGTCTTGGAGTAACCGGATAGAGATAGAATAGAGTCATTGTTCAAAAGCCGAAAGAGTCGCGAATGCGTCTGCGTTCGTTGATACTTTTTCACATTCTTCAGACAAGTACACTCCGAGTCCGTATCAACCTCGGATATCATGCGACTTACATCGGAGGTGACTCCGCTATCCTCGTCGTCGGTGTCTTCGCGAGGATCTTGGACATTCGGCAAACGCTTTATGTTTTGCATCCGACAGAGATCCTGATCGATGTCTCGACCATGTTTGTCATCTGCTGTTATCGCACAGTTTTCCCGATCCGTTTCATGCGTACCGACAATCTGAAAATCTGGAATTTGGAAATTGTCTTGCATGGAGCATTCGAATATGGCGAGTTTCGGTCCAGCGATCATTCTGCCGAAAGCGATACTTTCAACATTATTATTACAAGTGAAATCTGCTTGGGTGTAATCGCGATTTTCATCACGATTCAATAAGGTATCTCGCGTAGCCACTATCGATTCGGAAATAGCATCATCGTCATCGGTGTCTTTCGATACTGGTTTTGCGGAGTTTATCCCGCAGCCGTGTTCCATTTTCGCAATTGTGACTTCTGTCTCTACATTCTGTTCTCCGCAATTAACTCCGCTGACTCCCGTTGGATCTTTTCTTAATGTGAAATCTACATGCGGTATCGCGCTCTCGATGCTCCGTGCCTCGTTCCGTGCGTCTGAAAGGTGTGTCTTTACCGTAAAATCTACGCTAGTATCGTTGCCGACATGAAAGTCAACGCAAACATCATCCTTCATCGAGAAATACTCGTTGCAGGATTTTTCCGCCTTTATCTCGCTATCGCCGACAATCACAGTGGTGATGTCTTCGTTGTCTTCCGATACAAAAAACTTGAATCTCAGGGGCAAGCTCACGCTGACCATCGTGCTTTCGACGTCGGTGTCGGGAGGATCGTCGGTCGCTTCAAAGAAAGCTTCGATTTTCTCCTTACCCTTGTAACAAGGAGTCTCGGAGTCCGGTTGTTCCACGTTTTCACGATCATCGTTCAACTGAACATGGAAAACGGTGCTGTTGGTCGCCAGATCCGGTCGCTGATCGTGTTGCTCCGAGTGATGTTCGCCGGTGCTCTTACTGGAATAAGAGTCAAGATCGTTTTGATCAATGGTTGAATTCTCATCGTTACATATCTCGCTCGCAATGTATGCAATATCTTGCTGACACGATGTTGCACGAGAGTTTACACGATCGTTCGAGTAATTGATATGCTCCTTATTGAAACGTATCTCCTCGGTGTGATTACGATTTTCGGAAAAATCTCGCGAGCATCCGTGTAGATTATTAGCGCTAGGATATGTCGAACATGCAGCTGTGATGTCGGTGCGATCCTCGTTCAAAGAGAAATCGCACGGATCTTTCTCCAATTTCCCGTAAGGGTTCATGATTGTGGAATAAGCTATATACGAATCCGAATCACTATCGGATGACGTATTATTGAAAGTAGTATCGTTGCTAAGGCTATGATTCTTCTGACAAGAATGCGAAAGTTGTTCGTTGTCCGAGGTAGAATCATTAGAGTCACTGGAATCGTTAGAATCGCTAGAAGCACCAGAATCGCTAGTATCTATATAGGTGTAATTTGGCACGTTAATATAAGGACCAAATGTTTTTTTTCCCGGCATTTCGATATTATTAGTAACTGCAATGTTGTTGGAATTATCCGTCGATATGCTATTCTCCTCGATTATATTCATCGCCGTGGTTATGCAATTT